>VDFB02349251.1:0-31593 GCA_007258455.2 Sequoia sempervirens
ATGTTTAAAAAATATAAGTATTAAGAAATAAGAATAAAGTAAAGTTTAAAACTTTAAACAATCTATATGTAAGAATCAAGTTTCTAATTTCATTTTTTACCTGGTTGTTGTTTTCCTCTCCTTTCAATTGCTTGTTGGGAGGAAAAGAGTCTCCCCTCTGCACCTTTGTAGACCTTGAATAGATAAAAGAAACAGTAAATCAAATATAGAAAATTCATAGATAGTCAAGGCTCAACATTGCAAATTCATAAATAAGATGTAACAAATCTCACCTCCAACTCATCAACCACTTTATCTCTCAGCTCAGGATCAGGCACCATCCTATCAATGCATATGACAAGACCTTCCATGGCCTCCTCATCCGCCTTAAATGTGTCCGAGAAGTAGAACTTCGGATTCAAGAAGTAGGCAAAGGCATGGATCGGCTGGTGGAGTTGGTGTGTCCATCTCCGATCAATGATGCGCCATATGATTTCATATTTCTTTTTGTTTCCGCCATAGTAACGTGATATAGCCTCTTTGGCCCTATCCATGGCCTCATAGATGAACCCCATTGGCATGCCATCTCCATCCACCATACGAAAAACCCTCACCAAAGGTTCTGTCACCTAAAAAAATGAAAACAAATGTTAAATCATAACAAAATTAACCCCTCAAAAAAAAAAACAGCAAATAGATTATCATGTATAATTTATTTTTGTTGATTGCTACTTACCCCCATCAACTCCTCTCCATTTTTGATGAATGTCTCATCAAAAACTATGGCAACAATCCTCTCCCCTTCAGGTCTATTGGAAAATGAGGACTCCTTCCAAGCATCAGACACGAACATTTGTTTGAGATGATTAATGGCACCAAGAATGCTTTGTAATGTGAGGAAGTGGCTAGCAAATCGTGTCACTCCGGGTCGCACAAGGTCCTTGCCATTTGTAAATTTCCTCATCAAAGAAAGCACCCAAGTATGGTTGTAGATAAATTTTGTAACACTTTTTGCATCTTCAACCACACTTTTGACCCATGAAATCTTCCCAATGTCCTCTAGCAATAGGTCTAAACAATGTGCAGCACATGGAGACCATGCAATTGTGGGATACCTCTCCATAAGTAGTCTACCTGCAGCTACATATGCAGTTGCGTTGTCCGTGATGATTTGGACAACATTATCAACTCCAACCTCCTGGACCACCCCATCTAATAGATTGCATAAAGTCTCAGCATTTTTAACTTCATGGGAGGCATCTATTGATTTTAGAAACACCAATCCACCATTAGAGGCCACTAAAAAGTTAAGGAGAGTTCTATTTCGTCCATCTGTCCACCCAGCAGATAAAATGCTGCAACCTTTTCTTCGCCAAAATTTTTTTTGCTCATCAACCACAAACCGTGTATTCTTTACGGCTTCCTCTAGCAATGGCCCACTCAAATCTTTAGATGATGGGGTCTTAAACCCCTTTCCTGCAACTGTAAGGGCATTCACCAAACCTTCCCAATATGGGCTGTTTGCAACATTGAAAGGTAGATTATTGTAGTACCAAAAGTTTGCAGCAGCCATCCTAGCTTCTTGATGCTTTTCTTTATTCCAACTTGTACCTTCAAGTGAAGGTTGTGCTCCTGGAACATTACGTGGAACAAAATAATTTGGTCCTGATGAAGGACCCTGACTAGCAGTAGAAAAAGAACCATCAGGACTCTCCCCAAAAGATGAATGTGGAGCACGGAAGCTTGGACTTGCAACACCATGGGGCTTAGAGGGTGCAGATTGGGATTGAGATCCACTCATCGCTGATGTTAGGGCATCTTTTGTTTTTTGTCTTTCCTCTTTCTTAAGCTCATATTCAGCAAGAAGGGCCTTCATCTCTCTAATGATCTCAGGAGTGGTATTCTTGCATCCCTCCACATTTTGACCAGGGATTCTAGCAAGGTGGTATTTTAATCTGTTTATTCCTCCTGTCATCCATTTGTTGCATTCATGACATGTCAATTCACCTTTTTTATTTCCTGGAATTGCATACTTCCATGCAGGGTCTTTTTTTACTCCCTTTGGATTTGAAGACGACATTGTTGTTTCAAGTTCAAAATGAAAAAAAAAATCAGCTAGGGTTTGCAAAAAAATCAGCAAATAAATGTGATTCAAAATTTCAAAGTTTCAAACATTTGCAAAAGAAAAAAGATGCAAAACCAAGCTAGAAAGTAGAAACAATAAGAATTAGGCTATTAAGGAAAATAGAAAAAAAATTGGCAGCATTTCCCCTTATTTTTCTTGATTTTTTAAATTTTGAATGCAAAAAAATTGAAGAAAACAAACAAAAAGCAGTGTTAGATCACTTACCTTGCTCGATTTTGGCCTTTTTGGTTCGTTCTCCCTTCTTCTATCAATCCCACAGCAATTTGCAGACCTGGTTTTCAAGAGTGACAGTCAAAAAATGAAAAAAAAAATCAAAAAAATGTGGGTTTTAACCCATTTTTGGACTCAGCCGCGCAGGAGAGTCACAGGTGGAGACTCAGAGTCCATTTTCCGGGACTTCAGTAGGAATCTGAGTCGGACTCGGGAGTCGACCAGGACTCGCTGGACTCGACTTCCAGAGTCAGCTGGCCAGTGGACTTCGGCAGTGAGGACTGTGAGAGTCAGCGTGATCGTAGAAGTCCGCCGTATGGTCAAAATATCAATAGCGCTGAGTGGTGGGAGATGTACTAGAGCTTCACTACTCCCTTTTGAATTGTATCTCTGATGAAATGATATTTGATCTCTATGTGCTTGGACCAATTATGAAACACTGGATTCTCCAAGAGTTTGACACAACTCTAATCACCATTGTAAATGACCTTGGGATCCAACTCCTAATCAAATAACCCTACAAGTAACTTGTGATGCCACCTCACAACCAGCAGTACTAGCTTCCATATGTTATGCATCTAATGTGCTTAGTGTCACTGAAGTATACTTCTTGCTGAACCAAGATACCATTCCTAAACCCAAGCTAAAGAAACACCCCAAGCTACTCTTCCTATCTGTTGCACCACCTGCCCAATCAAAGTTTGTATATCCTTGCAATTTCACTTCATTGTTGCCAAGATATCTCAAACCATACTCCGCTATGCCCTTCAAATATCCAAGTGCATGTTTTGCTGCTACTTAATGCTCCCACCTTGGATCCACCATGAAATGTCTCAAGGTGTTCACTGCAAAAAATATATCTAGCTTGGTGTTGACCAAATACATCAAGAAACTTATTAGCTTCCAGCACAACGTGGGATCAATCACCTCCAAATCTGAAGTTGTTACCTTCTTCAAATTAGTGATCATAGGTCTATAATCCTCCATTTGAAATCACTTCAGGATCTCAATTGCATACTTACCCGACACAAGGAAAACCTCTCCTATTCTCTACCAAACCTTTAACCCCAAAAGTAATGCATCAAGCCGATGTCGTTCATCTCAAACTAAACAGATAAATCTGCCTTGCATCCTAAAATGAGCTGCTTTGCACTTGTAATGAACAAATTTACGTATAGTATCAAAATAAGAAAACTAGTCCCAACAACTATGTAATAAAGATTAGAATCTGCTTCAGTTTTATTGAAACCCATACTCTAACAAAAATTTGTCTATCCTAGAATACCAAGCCTTGCGTACTTGTTTGAGTCCATACAAGGCTTTCATAAGCCTACAAATATGGGATTCCTTCCCATTTACCTCAGAGCCTTGAGGTTGCTCCTTACACACTTCTTCGATGAGACCATTAAGAAAAGTTGTCTTAACATCCATCTGATGTATTTCCTAGCCCATGACTGAAACTAAAGATAGAACTATCTAATGGAAGTGCATTTGGTGATTGGAGCAAAAGTCTCGTCATAGTCCACTCCTTCCTTCTAGGAGAACCATCTCACCACAAGCCAAACTTTGTACTTTTCAATGCTGCCATCTACAACATGCTTGATTTTATAGAGCCACTTGGAACTCACAACTAACTTCCCTTCTAGCCTTGGCACGATATCCCATACATCATTTGTCATGATTGAGGTGTATTCCTCCAACAGGATATCCCATCAAACCTACTGATATATAGATTCTTGGAAGCTAGAAGGCTCTAAATCATTGATGTTACTCATCAATGATACTAGAACTGGTTCACCCTATAATCTGTAAAGATTGCCTTCTCTAACCCCTATAACCTATGCTATATTTGGGCTAGATTCCTTCGATTTGATAAGAACTTGTTGAATTCAACTACATAGCCCTTATCCTCCATCACCAAAACTAAAAGCAAATTCTTCCTAAGACTAGGAACAAACAAAACATCATCAAAATCTACAAAAATGATTGTATTCGAAAGGGAATTGTACCAACTCCTACTACAAGATACTTGGCATCATCACCAAGCTCAACCTGAATATGTTCCCTAAAGTTGGTAAAATATTCCCGAGTTAATGTCAAATGCCTGGAGACCCTACTTTCCACATACCAAGCATTCCTTGAAACCAAGGTGGTAGAAAGACAATAAACCATTAGAACTCCTCAAACTTGGCAGCAAACATGTTCAAATGAGTTTCTATAGAGGGTGCTACCTCCTTCTACTATTGTTTTTCACGGTTCTTCTTCTTGTTTCAACATTGTGATGCATAATGAACAAACATATGACAACTAAAACACTTGATTTTACTCAAGTCCTTTTTCCCTAGTTGTGAGGATGGACCCTCACCCTTTCCCTTATCCTTGATGTTTAACTCCATTCTTGATTCAAAACCCTAGGTTACAAACTATTAACGTAAGTTCATCTTCAAACCCTTGCCATTATTTTGCAAACCTACTTAAATTTCTTGTTAAAAAGACATTTTAAATAAAACCCCAGTTGTCACTTCTACTAAACCCTAGTTCATAGTCCTAACTACCACTACAAACCCTAGCAATCACCTTCAAACCCTTGAAATTAAAAAAACCGCCAGTTACAAAACCCTAGATTATTTTAGCGCTAGCTTGTTCCTTCAAAACCCTAGCCATAGGTTTAAACTACAAAAATAAGTAACCTTTGCTAGCTGTCAATTTGTGCCCTAGCCATGGCTTTCACCTCTGAAAATGCCTAAAAGATCTTGCAGAGATGTAGAAATTTGTTGTCGATTTAGAATAAATCCCTGTGTTGAGTTGCAGTGAAACCTCTAGTCACTATAACAACCCTA
The DNA here is from genome assembly GCA_007258455.2 of Sequoia sempervirens. NCBI lineage: Eukaryota > Viridiplantae > Streptophyta > Pinopsida > Cupressales > Cupressaceae > Sequoia > Sequoia sempervirens. Next base: position 5,176 of record VDFB02349251.1, read on the forward strand.
GATAAATTGCTGAAATCTGTCACCATTTCACTAGGAAAGATGATGTGATTTAATAAGGGAATAAAAAACCCAAATCTTTGTTTTAATTTACATACAACTTTTACACCTTTAAAAGACCATGATTTCAATAAGAAAAAAGATTGTGATTTTAACCAAAAAACACTACACAATTTTCACATACAATATGCCACGACTTCATAACCAATAAGTTTGTAATTTCTCCTTTTTCTAGGTGCCACGATTTTTATACCAAAAAAACCTATGTAATTTTAAAAAAAAAATCCTTAAAATTCCTTCTCTGGGCTGTGTGATTTTTCTGCCTTTTTGGCTCCTAATACCATGAAGAATTGTCAAAATACTTGATGATTATGTCCTAATGCTAAATAACATTACTCTGAACCTATGTGAAAGTTCCTATTCAAGCTAAAAGCTCAAAACCTTCCAAATCATTTATGGTTTACTTACACCTGGTCAAAGTACCAACATTAAGTTGTTATCACCTGATCAAAGTAGCATAAGTTTGCAGCTTGGATTATATGCCACTGCAAGGGCGTAGAAAGCAAATAAGGAGATCGCAGCAGTCATAAAGGGGTTCATACCCTGGTCATGAGCTTCCAGGTGCAGATCACAGCACTAATATTAAGTTGTTATCAACTGGGCAAAGTAGAATAAGGTCGCAGCTTGGATCACATACCACTGCAAGGGTGTTCGATTATGGTTATACAGTGAGGTTGCAGTCATATAAAGGTGTCGTCCATTGTTACAAAGGCTGATGCAGTATTTCCACTTTTTCTTCCAGCCACCCAATTGTGATTGCAGCAGATAACTAAGCTTGGGCTATCACTCTGTTGACTTACTTTATTTTAGTTCATGCACACAGAAATTCATGTACACTAGATGTTGATTGAAGACCTAGCTGCCACAATGTCATTGTGATATACCTTTTGGCACGACACTGGTGAAGGCTGCCATCACAGCATGCTGTTTTTCCTTGGGACTGTCATATTTAATGATTCATTGTAAGCGCGGAATTACCTACATATGTTGCAGAATCTAGGGTTTGTAAATCAACTCTTTTTTTGATGTAATTCAGTTCAGATCTAATCATAAATGTTGCTTGAGAAGTTGTTGAGTGCTTGGAGTTACCTGTTTCCATTTTCCAGATGCTGATCTATTTTATTTTGTTTCAAAAAATATCAGAAAAATACAAACACAATCAAATATTTCCAGAAATTCTAGATTGGGACATTACATTGTCATTAACAATAGCATCAATGAAGAATCCAAAAGCAATTAAGGAGTAATATCTATCCTAAATGGAAAACCAAGGAAAGAAGACATTTAAGTGGAAAATGTTTTCTGTTTCTTAAGTTCATCAGCTAAAAGCTATGTTGCAGGGTTCGGCAAAACCTCCCTGGTACTCATATGGACCCAGTTTGAGGTTGGGTACAAGGCCAGATTGGCCTAGGGTTTGCCCAGGGTGAACTTAGACAGACCCACAGGCCACCCAAAATAGAAAGCAAAAAAAAATCATTTTTTTAATGTCTATCACAAAAAAGTGCCAAAATACCTAACTTTGCCCTTAAGTGATAAAATTGTGAAAATAGTATGTGCCATGTAGGTTTGTGTGGTTTTAGAGACCTTAATTTGGGCATTGGGCACTGCCCCCCAACTCCATTAGGGTCTCCAATTCCACTCCCAAACCCCCACTAGTTGCCATCCCCAAAATCTAAGCCCTTGTTCTCCCCATCCTCGAGCTCATCCCCATCCCCTCACTTTGAGACTCCATGGAATATAGCTTATTTTGCCCAAAGTTGAATATTTTTATAGGTTGTTAGTTCTTCAACTGAGAGGAATTGGAGCACATACTCCTTAATCCACTCAGTTAAGTGCAGTCGACTGAGTGCAAAAGAAGCTGAGACTTTGATCTTTTTACACTCCAACTTGCATCTCTTGTCACATAAGAAACCTAATTATAGCAAGGAGGTGATGAGAAATTGGGATCTAACTCCTAAGCACACTAACTTAGACGCTATTGTTGCATAGCTTGCCAAAATCTCTATAGATGGTGTAGCTTCTACATATGACACAGCTAGTGGAAGTGGCATCGTAGTTGATGTGGTTCAAATGAAACTAAACCAAACTTTGATGTTCTCAATGAAGAGAAAGATGAAGATTATTGAATATTGAGTGTAAATTTCATTGTATGTTGACATTTGACAAGTCAATGAATTATGAATTTATGAGTATTTTCTTTTTTACAAATTATGAGGTATTTAAATATGTTTATTGGCAATTATGAGTACCACTTTTTATCACTTTAATAAATATAAAATTGTAAATTATATATATATATATGAATCCATACCCCATACCCAAGAAGAAAATAAAATGTCATATTGGCGTACCCACAAACTAAACCTATACCCACACCTGTACCAAGATTGGCAACTTAGGCTAAAAGCAATGGCTGTGTTCAAAAATGTTTGCATAGTCCAAGTGTTTACCAAATCCACTAATATGTGATGTAATATCAGGATTTAACTGCTTGTGATTTTTTGAGTCAATCTCATTGACTGAAATATGCTAACCAATTTTTTCGCTGAATTGCACAACACAAACCAGCACTTGGCCAACTTGATTAGCGTTAGTTCCAAATCCAAAATCTATCAAAGCAACTCTAACCAAGAATGTGCCCTAAAACCACTTAAGGAAGAAGGGCGGGCATATGGTCAGAGGATCCCTAGGATTCAACTTGATATAGAAATTGAATGTAACTGAACTGAAAACCAACTCAACGTCAAGAATGTATTATACAGGTAATTGGTAAATAAATCGATGTATTAACAATGAGCAAGATGCTCAATAAATAGTTTACAAGATTTACAAAAAACGGAAAGTTTCTAAAAAGAAACTCCAGATAAGATCGGAGACGATCTTATCACTAAATTACAATAAATTACAATATTGAGCATTAATAAATAAATAATAAACATTATTTTAATACCCTCCCTTAATGCTCAATCTATCTACTACACCAAGATGCCCCCTGAATTTTACAAACTTATCTGTACTGAGCGACTTGGTGAGAATTCTGCTGTCTGATCCTCTGTCGGAACATACAGCAACTGAACTGATCCGTCTTCAACCAGCTTCCGAATGAAATGACAGTGAGTTTCCACATGCTTGGTTCGCTCATGGAAGACCGGATTCTTGGCAAGTTTGAGAACTCCCTGATTATCATAGAACAAGGAGTCGGACCTACTTGAGATATTTGCATATCTCAAGCATCCGGGCGGGCCAAACCGCCACATGCTGCTTTTAAGCTCCCCGATACTCGCTTCTGTCGAGGAGAGAGCTGACGGGTCATTACTAGTCCATGTGATCTACACTGCATCCCGATCAACACATACCCATGTTGATTTCGCCATCAACCTAACCCCGGCCTAATCAATCAGGAACCTTAATTCTGAAGCTTGTGGATCGGACTCCGAAAGTGCGTACAAGAGTCCAAATCGAGTGCTCACATAACGCAGCACACGCTTCGCTGCTACCCAATGATCAGCCTTGGGGGCTGTCATGAAGTGTGATATGTAGCTCACTGCAAAACTCAAGTCAGGTCTAGTAGCAGCAAGATAGATGAGGCTGCCCACTAGTTGCCTGAACAATGTTTCATCTACCACAGGTGAATCGGACTTAGCTGACAATTTAAGCCCTTTTTCCATGGGTGTGGAGGCAAGTTTGCAATCCTGCATTCGGAACTTATCCAGAAGACTTCGAGCATACTTGGACTGGGAGATGAAAATGCTGCTCTCTGTCTGCCAAACCTCAACACCTAAACAATAATGCAGGAGGCCCAAGTCTGTCATGTCAAAAGTTTTGCACAAGTCCTGTTTGATCTTAGTGATCAAATGTGCTGAACTGCCGGTAATGATCAAGTCATCCACATAGACAACAATAAGCAAGATCTCATTACCAGATTCTTGACATACATGTTCGAGTCAGATGGACTCCCTCCTCAAAAAGCCGTATGATCCGTGGAGGTAATGCGGTCAATCTTTAATAAAATTAAGCCCAAGGAGCCTCGCTTTGTGCCATAGAGTGCTTTGACCAACCTACACACCTTCCGCTCTGACTGCCATTAACTTTGAAACCCTCGAGGGTCATGGCCATGTATATTCTCCTCCTTCAACTCACCGCTTGAGAGCACTCTTCACATCCATCCGATGGACTCCTTCCAACCTAAACCTGTCTCAAGCATAAGCAACGAAGGAGTTGTATGGTACCTATCTTTAATGTAGGAGCAAAGGTCTCCTCATAGTCAATGCTCTCTCTTTTGTGAGAACCCTCAGTAAACCTCAAACGAAGCTTTAGAATTTGTTATGGTTCCACAAATTTTGTACTTCAAATCTTTGTACAATCCATCGGTACCTAATGGGCTTATTCCCCGAGGAAGATTGGAAAAGTACCTAAGTGCGGGATTCTTCAAGACTCAAGTATTCCTCGATTCCATAGCTTTTCCCACTCTCGTATCCCTTTTGCCTCTAAATATGTATGAGGCTTATAAACACTGTGGATGTTGGCCGTGAGAGCAAAATTCATTGTAGACTGTTGTTTTCTCTTGTTTCTAGAGGATCTACCCTCAATGAGCTCATCAGCACGAAGATCACTGATAGTCTTAGCCCACCATTTCGGACGGAGAGTAGAGGTGCCAACATCAAATGTAACAGGAGGAGCTGGATCTGGTTGAGGATCTGGAACAGGTTTAGCAGGGGGATGTTCATTATCATCATCTAGAGGAAACTCAGGTTGAGCATCATCAAAGATTTTAGGTTCGCCATCCCTCCCATCAGGTGAACCTAACGGAAGTCGGACACCCACATCAGGAGCCTGTAGAGGCTGATCCTCTGAATGCTGAACAAGTGAAGAAGAGTGAAATGGACCTCGCTCCTCATCAAAGACAACATCTCGACTGAAGATAAGACGATCAGTGTCCATATCAATCAGCCTATATGCCTTGTGGTTGTCACTGTACCCTGTGAACATGAGTTTCTGGCTCTTGGAGTCCAGCTTAGTGCGCTTGGCCTCTGGAATCCAAACATACACAAGAGAGCCAAAAACTTTCAAATGACTGATCCTAGGTTTGCGACCAGACCAAACTTCCTCAGGAGTCTTCCCCTTAACAGCATGAGTGGGTGACCTATTAAGGAGATAGACTGATGTATTGACTGCTTCTACCCAAAACTTGGTAGGAACACTCCTCGCGGTTGCAACATGGAGTTTAGCCATCCTCAACAACGTATCGGTCAGTTTTACAAATAATCGCTTTTGCTGAGGAGTGTAGGGTGTGGTTAACAGACGCTTTATCCCATGAGTATCACAGAAGTTGGAGAATGCACTAGAACAGAATTCCCCCCCATTATCTGACCTAAGAGTTATAATACAAGAACTGGACTCTTTTTCAACCAAGGCCTTAAACTTCTGAAATACATTAAAAACCTCTGATTTCTGCTTAAGAAAGTATACCCACATTTTCCTACTATAATCATCAACAAAAAGTAGAAAGTACTTGCAACCAGTTACACAAGAAATAGACATAGGGCCACAAATATCAGCATGAATCCAATAGGCACCTTAGAAGCCCAAGAGCGTCGCCATCCTTAAACGGGTGCGATAAGCCGCTTCCTACCGACAAAGCACTACAAACCGGAGGCCGAAGTCAATGTCGCTTCATCTACAAGTCCTCCTAAGCAGCCGAGAGATAGTGCACGTTGCGTCTGCATCACCGTGCTGAAAGATCGGGTGACAAATTTGAATTGGGTCGCTGGCTAACTCTGGAGAATCACCAGTGTCCACAAGCCTGTAAAGGCCATGATCCTCTATCCCAACGGCCACCGTTGTGCGAGTTTCTCGATCAACAATCGAACATCTATGCGAGCTGAATACCACATCCATCTAGGGAGAATGCCGCATGATCTGACTGACTGAGAGAAGATTGAGCTCGATATCAGGTACATAATACACGTTGAGGAATATGAGATCCCTCCCGCCAGACTGAACCTGAACAGTGCCTGTGCCGACAACTGTGTATTCCTCACCTCCTCCAAAGATCACTCGAGTCAGTGCAAGGGGAAAAGTCTGTGAACCAGTCACGCCTATGTGAGAAATGACGCGAGGCACCAGAATCTATGTACCAAGCAGAGGATTTGACATGGTTGCTGGCCTCTTTGCCATGAGTGCATAAAAGGCAGATTCCTTCTGCTCAAAGTGCTCGGCGACATTCACTTTCTGCTGAAACCCTCCCTGCTTCTTTTGCTCGAAGCCAAACGAGCACGATAATCTTTCTTGATGTGGCAAATTTATGACAGTAGTTACATTGAACATTTTTCTTCTTCGGGCTGGTGGAGGTCTGACTTGAGCCTTTTTGCTGTGAAGGCTGACCTTTCCCTTGATGCTTCGGATGGGTTTTAGCTGCAAAAGCCTGCTCCGTGGAGGATGATGATTCACTGCTACCGAACTGTTGTCTCCAGCGATCCTGCTGCAACAGGATAGTGCACAGATTTGGAAACTTAAGATCAACATTAGCAGACGTAATGTTGAGAGTCTCTATGAAGTGTTCATAGGACTTCGGTAGACTCTTCAGGTGATCACGACCATGTCTTCCTCCTCCATTTTCCGACCAATCGCCTCCAACTGATCTCTGATCTCCTGGATTTTATTCAGTGCGCTTGCAGAGTTGTCTTCTCATCCATCATGATAGAAAACAACATATTCTTCAAGAAAAACGCACGGCTTTTGTCGGAAGTTTCATGCAAACCCTTCAAGTGATCCCAGATCTCCTTAGCTGATTTTCCAAGTGGAATCTGAGGGAGCTGATCATCAGTAACCGAAAGCTTAATAAGCATGACGCTTCACGATTCTGCTCATCAAACTTCTCCTGATCCTTACCCGGTCGGGATGAGTAGCTTTGTCGAGGATCATCTGATCAAGGCAGCGATATTCAAAAATTGTCGCATCCGCTGCTTCCAGGTGTTGTAATTTTTGCCATTAAATCTCTGACTGCCCTCCAGCATTAAATTACTTAAACTGGCCATCTTCACGCTTTTCAAGGCACAAAAACGCAGGAACTAAGAAGAGGCCATGCACGAAACTCGAGGCACGAATTCCAATGCAAAATAGAGTCAGATTCACATATACCGTGAGAAAGTACAAAGGTACGGATGGCACAAAATTCGAGACACGGAAAACGATGCACCCAGAAAATTCGGAGACCAACCCAGTTGAGTTCTCGAAAAACCCACCAGGAATCTGTAATCGAAAAAAATTTCTGACGTCTGATGAAGAAGATATGAGCAAAACCCTAGTCAGCCAAATTTCTCTTCAGAAAAAAATGCAGACCAAATGCAAAATCGCGGCCTCAACCCTTCAGAAAAACTCGACCAACAATCTGAAATAATGGCTAAAGTACCAATATTTAAATCTTGATAAAACATCACAAAATTTGTCACACAGCGAAAAACATCTACTTGATAAATCTACTAAATAATGTTGATTACTTGATTATCATAACTTGATTGGGAATTTATGGAGGAAAAATCTGAAAAGCAGAGGATAATAATCACTGGATGGTTTAAATTGTACGGAAAAGCATGAGAATTAGAGAAAGCCAAAAGCTGGGTGAAAAAATATTAAAAAAATTGAAGATCAATAGTCACTTCTTAGAGTTAAAAATATTGCCTTGTCAAGCTTACAGGGTTACCAATATTTATGGTATACCTTGGGATTGACGTCAACACAATAGGCCCTTGAGTGTCTACTCTCCTTGCCCATAATTAAGAATATGGTGTATAAATAGATAGCTTTTCCCCACCTATATCTGTACAGTGACATCCATTATATCCCACTTATTTACTTTTCACATTTGTATTGTGTTCTGATAGGGGAATCCACCCAGAATATATGGTGCTCTATGTATGATCTACTATATGTGTGCAGATTTATTTTCTGTCAGTCGTGGGATCTTATGCTTTATTCTCACATTTATTCTGAATTCACCTACTGTTAAGCTCCTGGACATTGATGTATATTTTTCCATTGTATTTGTGTTAAGCTTTGTCTCTTATAGGCTTTCTAATAGCCTACATTTGGTATCAGAGCATGAAACTAGAAGATTGCACTGGAAAAAGTAAGATGCAGTTAGTGAGGACATCAAATAATGTATAAATCTTGGTTAGAAGAGATTTGTGGTGGAGTATAACATGTACAAGAACAATGAGAATGACCAGATAGTTGAAAAACAGTGACTGGAAGATTGCTACAGATAACGATTTTTGATAATGGAACTGTGTAAGAATTTGTAACAAAAAGACTACAGACAACAAGCAATGGTGGATATCAAAAGTATGTAACATAAATTTATGAAATTTTCTGTTTCTGAATATAAGCAGTTCAAAACCTGGACCTGGGGAAGTTAAATCCAGAAAGAGCAGATAGAAGACAGCTAACTGATTGACCATGACTTAGAAAGTCCAGAAAACTGTGGCAGAGCACAGACTATAAAGGACAAGTGACTCGGATTGATGAAGGAAAATAACAGGGGCATATGATATTCCTCTGATTAAAGTACAGCGGCATGAATAAAGAGGAGAACAGAAATGATGGCATAGCAAATAAGCACAAAAGACTGTGATAGAAACTAATGAAGCCTAATGTCAAGAACAATTTGCAGATAGAGAAAAAATATGTATTTGTAATCAGAGTAGTTAGACATGACATTAGAAGGGCATACACAGAGCCTAATGCGGAATGTATCAAAATGTAAATGTTTCATGAACAATGCAGCAACTGTCCAGAAAACTGGGAACTGTAGCAACATGGACAACATTTGGACGTATTTGTAGGTGCTGGATGGTTGAAGCTGAACGGACGTAAAAAAATAGGTCCAATATTTGAATGACTTAAACTTAAAGTTATCATTATGATTCATCTAAATTGAAGCATGTTTCAAGTCCGCAATTAGAATTTATATCGGTTCGTTCATTTGGCATATGAGGTCAAACTTGTCAATATTTATCATATCGTGTTGTTAGTTGGTGATAAAGACTTGGTTGTTATTTGTAAACATAGAATTATATGGGCTAGTCCCATCGTAGTCATATACCTATTCGATAATGAAGTGAGACTTTTGTTAATAAGGAATTTAAAATTGTTTCTATCAAAAAGGTACAAGGTCTTATGCCAAGGATATGTGGTCATGTTATTAACTTATTTGTCATCAAGCATGGGAAGTTTATTGAGCAGTATCATAAAGCATCAAGTTTGTGTTGCTTCAGAAGATAGCAAGTTTTATGAGAATGTTTCATTCTTAATATCAAGTTATCAAGGAGAGTGTCAAGTCTGATATGGCCAGATTGTGAGAGAGTGCATGATCCTGTATGCTAGAAGAAGCTGATCAAATAAAAATCTAAATCTGTTCGGGTTAATCCATGATTGACACAGACAATATTTCTATTGGAGTTAGGAAGAAAGAAGCGAGAACAGACTAAAACACTTTGACAGCCTTCTGACTATATAGCAAGAGGTAACAACAAAGGGACTGCAACTCAGGTGTGCACCATCAGGGAGTAAAAATAAGGTCTTCTAGTACAAAGTGTAGACATAGATTATGGGGTAACATATGACTTCCACATTGGTGATATCATCAAGATCAGCATCTTTGTAAGGAGTTATTAGAAAGAAAGAAGGAAAGAAATTATATTGATGTCCACAGATGACCAAAAGTAGGTCAATGGGGAAAAAAAAAGAGTGTTGAAAATAACAGGCACCAGATAGTAAAGCATTTGTATATACATAAGTTGTAAGTTGGGTATAAGAATATGAAAGGATAGAAGCTAGATGGAAAGTTGTAAGTAATTCTGAAGATCAACAGTCATTTTTATTATGACTTATTTCTTGCAATTTTAAAGTTATAGACTTTGATGGGTATCTTTTATTGTGCATATGCTTTCTCAAAGCCAATAGAAGCCAAGAAAACTCTGGACTTGCTAATTCAGTGGGCATAAAATATAAGAAACCTCTTAAGAAATCCCGTAAAGAGTTAAATTGTAGTGCAAATATTTACAGAAAAAATATTTAAGAACATTGGCATTCTCCCAATCCCTCAAAACCCTAAACTGGGAAAGTTTGTACACTTTGAAATATCTTGCAACTTCAATTTGTTTAGCCATAGTTACAATGCTCTTAAAGGTGAAAACTGTTTCCCAGAAATTTAGCCCCAGAAAGTGATGTCTGATTCAGATTCAATTTGTATACAGTCCTGGCATTCTAAGCAACCAAAATGTCTAGGTATTTCATAACTTCGTTAAAAGTCCTACATCACAAGGTTATCTAATTAAAAAACATAATAAGATTTCAATATACTAGAAGATTATACTTAATTAGTACTTCCCAACAAATGATCTTTACTATTTTGAAGAAAGTAAGCTCAGAGGATAACCATGAGAATGGAGTTGATGCTAGTAAATCATTAAAAAACACTTTGCCTGCAAATCAGTCACATTGAGCTTTCATTCACCTTCAGGACAGCTATACCAAAAAATCAATACAATAAATCGGTTGCATATGGATCAAGCAATCCTTGCCATGTATATGCAATTGTCTCTAAACCATAGGTGGTTCAAACTTCAAAACTAAAATACATTATAAAATGCTGAAAGCATCCTTGGTCTGGTTCACATAAAAGCATTTGCAAAAGCAGTTCTTAGAGCACACAAAGTTTTACAATTTCCAACAGGGCAAACCATGAAAAATATTTTCCATGCCCCTCAGCAAACAAATCAGTAAATGATATGGAACATCCAAACAAGGATATTTTTGGTAGATGTTTGGTATATACCTTAATTATGAGCTTTTGCAAAATATCATTCTGAGCATTTCTATCTAGGGTAAGCAAATGATATTCTCCAGCTAGAACATTCAGCAATCTAAGGGCAACTTCAGATGTGATCATTTCCCTGCCGTGCTGTCCAAAATTCTGAAGCAGGAGAGAATTTGTTTTCAGTAAACTTACATAATCTACTTATGTCAACAGTACATCAAAATTTGAAACTACAAATTTACTCTCTTCTAATTCTTTAAATATAAGATGTTCTAAAGGTGTACCATACAAGAAGGATGCGGATCTTTTGATCATCTTCAGCTTTTTCCAGCCCATGTGCAAAAGTGACAACCATAATCTCTGCTGAATATCCAGTTGATATTGACCTCAAAATCTTCATCTGCCTAGCGAGATGTTAAAGTCTACCAGTCAAAAGTATGTGAAATGAGCCTAAACAAAAATCCTCAAAATCAGATTGAGTCAATGTGAATTGCTATATAAGGCATGAAAGTGGTAACCTACAGACATTTTATCTTGGTGACGGGTGACCAATGCTTCTACTTCTTGTAGTAAAATATCACTGCAGAAAATTTTCAATATACGGTCCAGTGAAAAGTGTCAATACTTTCAAACATACATTTCAAATAGAAATGTGTTACACAATCAACATATAATTTCTGAAGTTCATAGCTCAAGCTAACCTTTGGTGATACAAACTGTAGTTAATTGAAGATGGCTGCTGCTTTACTGGCAATTCAACCAATCCATTTTCCTGCAACAACAATCTAAATAATCAATGTCAACCTTTGAACAAATAAACACGATACATGTCAGGATCCCATAAGCATCACATGGCTGTAGTAAAACTTTTCCATTGACTGCTGTAAAACTAAGGGTGCTCTGATAATATTTGTCACGAACCATATTTCTTCAACCTTCTATAATGCAGAAATAGTGATAATGAAAGACTCCTTTGTAATAAGAACTTAAAAACTCCACTGAGAACTCTTATGCGTGTTCTTTCACAAGACTACTATAGAGAGTCATTACTCTAAATTCACTTTTATATCAAATTCTTCCCCATGCAAAAACCATGAGCATGAGAACTCTAAAACAAATTACAATGCCCGATACAATAATCCCTTGGATTCCAAGATATCTATCTCTCAACCACAACAATAGGTAAATAAATTAATAATCTATAAGACTAAAATTAACCAACATAATCTCATAAGAACCCACTGTTTATCCTGGTAATTCTCTTAAGTTGCACCACACTCACATGATGAGGTCATTAAGCATGTTCATGCTACTCCTGACAATATTGTGGTCTTGCCAGCAGCACTTAACAACTCAACTAACCTGCTATAGCTATTAATCGTAAAATGCGTAAAGAGCTAGCTTAAGTGCATATAATGATTGTTTCAATTTAAAAAGACTCTGGCAAAGAAACCAAGTTTTGACTAGACATATTATTAGTATACTGTGCCAACATCCCCTAAATCTGCAAATCAATTTCTACATGTTCAGAGGGTTTCTCTACACCCTTAGCTGTAGACACTCAAAATGATATCAAAAGAATCATGAATTCATATACAAAAATCATATTCTAGCACAATCCCTACAACTACAACAAACTATTTGTGCAAGATGCACATACTGCAAACAGAGACTAAGTCTAAAGTAAACTTGCAGAAGGCTGAAATGTTATCATGGAACATGTTGAAAATGTATTCTGGGTTTTTAAAATATCCTCTGTTAATTATAGGTTTCTACGCTTGACAATAAATTCCCTGTAACAAGCATATATTAAAGATTTATGGAGGAAAGAAAAAAATCACAAGAACTGTGTTTCCAAGTCAAAAGCTTAGTTTTGAAGCCCTGAAATGCACGATCTCTGAACTTTCTAGAACCTAATTGAGTATTCAGACGAATAAACAGCCATCAGAAACTAAGAGAATCAGATTCAAAAAACACTGATGTCAGAAACAACATAAGCTGAAGGTGAACTCAAGACAGTAAACCATGGTTTATTTCAAATTGAGATCCCAATACAGAACACTCCAAATGAAAGGAAACACATCTATCTGTTCAGAAAATTTGAAACTATGATCTACGAGCTTGCAGAGTTCTTTGTTTAAAAATATCGAAACCAAATGCAGTCCCATCACAATTTTTCACGTTTGTAAAATGGTTATGCAACTGTCAACATATGTTAGTATTTTTATGGGTTACTTTTTTGCCATCTGGCTCATTTTGTAGAAAATTTTCAAAAATTAGATTTGCCAATTTGCGACAAGTCAGATTACAAAGCTCTGATTTAACAGGACCAAAGTATTCCTTATAGTGTGGTTTTTGCCAAATGGCTAATCTTTCACCCAACAAAGTCAAAAATCAAATTCATTAATTACCAGATTTTCATTGAAAAAACATTAAGCAAGTTTTTTAATTTAATGTGCATAGAGTTATTCAATTTCCCAAAATTTACAAATTATTGATTATATATTTACCTTGCAAAATATCCTTTTTCAAGAATCAGTTGCATGTCAAACTTCATGACCTATCTTTCATGACTAGTTCACAAGAACCCATCTCTCAGGAGCTCAAATGATCTAAAAGTTCTGGATTTTCCAAAATTTTGGCAGAAGTGATATCCCTGTGTCGTGGCGTATAAACCAAAGATTACCTTACAAGGGGAACTTTTTTTTAAGAATGAAAAAAGATTAGCTAAGATTGTGTAATGGGAAGTAATCAGATTGACTCAAGTTCAAATTCCCACATCACAATAGAATGAAACACGTCCGGGTATAGGTTTGTCTGAGGCCTGCAGACAAGTGAGTGTATATAAGGCCTATTCATTCCTATAAGCTGTTTGGTCATGTTCCCGGTTGCTCGTAGCCAAATTTTTAAAGAAAAGAAAAAATAAAAAAACAAGACTCCATGTGAGAGCTTTACAAGGTTGTCAAATAAGTTCTGTGAAATAAAAACAACGAAAATTGTCAAAATTACAGAAACTCGGCAGACTTCAGATCGAAGGCAATGGAGGCAACGACAGCTACTAAATTACAAACGGTTTTACTTTTCTCCAAATAGAAAATGTCCACAAGTGATACCATGTCTTTTAATGTTAAAAAAAAACTGAGTGTGTCTTTAGAAAATGATTTTAGTTAGCTTTTGCTTTAAAAGGAAAGAAAACTAACCCGGGCAGTAAGAGCGCTGAGAAACCCTAAGCTTACGAACGCTGCTAACGAAATAAACGCGTATTTGCGAGCCTGCGACCCAGGGTTCGAATCTCCGTGAGGCCGCATCATGCTGTAAATTCTGATTTTGTCTTCTTTTTTAACTGTTAGATAATGGTTTTCCTCTGCAACCGAATAAAACCTTCACCTTTTGTTCATCAAAACTGAACGTCTCTGTATTTTGTGTGTTGGTAGGCATCCATGGAAATGTGAATGTGAAAGATTCCTTATGAAAATTCTTCCATTTCATATTTTGTACTCGTTTGAATTCTACCGCTTGTCTTTTTATCCATGTCGAGATTCGGGATTTCGATTGATTGACGATTAACAATTTTCGCTGGAGGTTAAAATTTGTCAACAGCAATTCGCTTAATTGGAAAAATGTTCTTGCTCAGGTTGGCATCTGGGTTCTGTTCATGTTGTCGCTCAGGTTGGTTCTCTAGGTAACTATTTATTTATTTAATTAATTATTTAATTATTTTCTCTCTGTAGGCAATTTTAACAAAAATGGATCCTTTCCCTTCGATCATATAGCTTAAGCTTATACTGAAGAGTTGTAATGGAATAAAATTTCCTTTATACAAAGATAAATATTATTCTATGAATTTAATTTTATGTGTTTATTATAAAAGGCTTATATAGTAGTAAATATAATACTAAAAGTAAAAGATGTTTATAATTTAATTGAGAATTATTTTATATTATTTTTTAATGTAAAAAATTAGGTAGAAGATATCAAACAAAAAATAGAAGGAATGGGCAATATGATATTTTTTTACAATCAAATAATTGAGTGAATGAAATACTTTATCTTAGAGCATGAAGCTAATAGTAGTATTCGATCTAAATATGCAAATGCTTTAATGGTAATTTCTTGAAGCTAATAGTAGTATTTGATCTAAATATGGAAATGCTTTAATAGTAATTTCTTTACATGATATATTCAAAGATGAACAAATACAATCAATAAGTAAATGATATATTCAAAGATGAACAAACACAATCAATAAATAAATGATTAACTTGCATTAATAAGAGTAGGCCGATAATTGTAATAAATATTCAAAAATTATATGTGAGGGTTAGGAAACTTAGCTCTAGAACTTGTGATAAAGAAATATTACTCATGTCATGTTGAATCCATTCACCATTGTCTAGAATGTGTATCCCTAGTCTAATAATTGTCTTAGAACAAGCATGGCCTTCAAAATATCCATGGTTCAATCTTGAGTCCCATGGGATTGATCCTTAACAATGTGAACTTGATTTGAGGTGTGGAATATAATATGTAAGATAGGATCAATATGCCTTAATGCACACCTGAAAACTTGTTCACCTTCACCTTCCTAATGGTTGAATGTGTCAAGGTGGTATCTAGGGACACCATCAGGGAGATTAACAACTCAATCAGTTATTGTATTCTCCTAAGTCAACCCCTTTAGCAAGTTGGATTAACAACAATGAGAAATGTCAAAGACAACATTCACCAACATCTAGATGGCCTCTATATATGTGGTACTTTTATCCCTTAAAATTTTGAAATGAGATCTAAATTCTCTTTCCCCCAAATCTAGCATATGAATTAATGGTACATTGAATGTCTTTAAATACTAGAGCATAGCAACATGTCAAAAAGGCATGTACAAAGTTCACTCATAACAACTAGTAGAAAGAGATAAGAAAGATTTTCAATGTGAATGTTTGAATTTTGGATTCATTCTCATGCATCGATCCCATGCCATGTGGAAGTGAAGCTCAAGAATAAAATGGTAATTTGAGGAATGGAAAGAATGTACCAAAGTGAGTGCAAATGGGGATGGATAAATATAAAATAAATGACAAACGTATTGGGATAAGTGTTATTGGAAATAGAATGGGCATGGATAGGGATTAGGCTATAAGCCAAACTAAGTACAAATACCACTTGTCAATGTGTTATTATATTTAAGGTATTCCACCAAGGTGGGCACCAAAGTAAATAGAAAATGGCATGGGTATGCAAATTTCACCATTACATTTTTCCCCCACTCGATGTGCTCGTGAATCTAATATGAACGTGCATTTCATAGTATATGAGCATTCTTAGCCAACATAAAAGTAAGATACTCATAAAAGGATATTATCCCTGAAAAGGGATAGAATAACTCGTCTTGCATTCTCCTTGATATGAGCACTCCATTGAACCTACATAGCAAAGAAAAGATATAAAAAGAGTAGTTTCTACATCATAATTAAAATAATCACAAGCTATAAGTAGTAAACTATCTATGAAAAACAAGAAGAGGAGAGAGAGAAGGATTGGAATTCTCTACATATACATAAATTGATAAGATAATTATCCATGTGATGCAACAATGTGATATAGATGTGTTATTTACAACTGTGTAACAAAACTACACGTGATGTGGCGATGTGACAATCTTCTACACAATGCAATAATGTCCTAGTAGTTGAGCATCAAGGACTACTCGACTTAGGGGAGAGGGCCTAGTAGTTGAGCATGTTTCAACAGTTATGATAGTAGTTGTTTATATAATGTCCAATAGTTGTGATAGTAATTGTTTAAATAATGTCCAATAGTTGTGACTTCATTATCCATTATTAAACAAAATGTATTCCTTTGATCTAAAAAGCAACCAATCATATGATGCCACATCAACACTCAACTATTCATTCAATGTGAATGCACAAGTACTAGTCTCACTTTTTTTTGGGCCTTTTTAGACACCTTGACAAAAAGCATGCTGATGTGGCATCATAAATTTGATGATGTGGCCCTAAAACAAAAGTCATAATTAGGGGACTTGCCAAGTAAGCTGTTGTAAGAAATTGGGGGTGATTTGAAATTTCCACATAGGATAATTAGAAGTGCGAAGTTAGGGTGCACAACTACTAGGTCCTCTCCCCTAAATAGAACACACTAAGCATTGATCGCTTAAATGGCTCTACCGACGGGGCCCTCTCTTAACCAAAACAATATCTCGTTGTTGTTTATATTTTTGCATTTCCTGTTCTCGTTTTGGCCACCATTTCAAAGGATTTCTCTTCATTCCATTTGTGTCCAACCACCCCACCTTTTCTCACATCGAAATCTTAGGTGAGCTCTTTTGTCCATTGAAACTTTGCAGTGTCAAACTCCCATGCATTGTTTTGTCCATCTAAAACCTACTTTAGTTTTGTTTGCACAATGAAGATTGATGTTCATATTGAGTTCCCTAAACATCAATTGTTGTCTGTTGTGAAATGATAAAAGGTGTATGATCCTTTCCTCCATTCTTATGTAGTTTTAAAATTGTCTGCACTTTTTTTAAAATCATCTGCACTTTTTTTTTAATTTTTTGATAAATTTTTTTGTTGAGATCACATTTCTTTGAGGCATTCCATAAAACAGTGTAATGTCCCTTACCCGACTTTGCCCTAGAATTCACTTGTAGACTAAGTTTAGGGTTTCTTATTTTTCAAGTAAATGTTTTCTTTAATGAAGTGTCCTTGGCTTGAAATCTACATTCACCAATTAACAACATTTTCACATACACATATATATATGTTAGCAATAATATCTAGATTTCCAAGCACGACATTATCCATTTTATATCTAATAATTTAAATATTTTCTTTATACTTTTTTTTAAAATATATTTGTGATGTTAAAGCTTATTATCAAAAACTCCATGAAAATTCAGTCACAAAATCAATGAAAGGAAACACAGGTGGCAGAAACAGTTTCCTACACTAAATCTATCAGGAGAGAGTTGCAAAAATTCTAAACCAATTAACATTTATAGATTCAGATGCACATCTAAAAACACATAAATAGATATTCAAAACAAAATAAACTCATAACACAACATATATGTGGGAAAACCCTTTCAGGAAAAAACTCACACTCCAAACACTCAGCTCAATTGTATTAATCAACAACAACAATAGTTACAATACAATCTTAGAGCTATGCTCTTTAGGAGTTCACACTATTACAGGATTCTGGAATAATTTCGGCAGCATAACAACGTCTCTAAAAATCTTCAACTTGTCTCATGAAATGTGCTAAGGTACCAACATATAAATAGAGCTCAACATGAAAATGAAGGCTCCCATGGTTTCCAAAACCAACTTCAAAGCCCAAGAGGTAAGTTGTGTCAAAAAACAATAATTTGCTAATCCATGAAATGTTGCACATAGCAACTTCCAAAAGCAACAACACCTATCTCATCTATAATGGTCATCTTGCCAAATACAATGTAAGTTCAACATAGAAACTGCAATAACCAAGAATAGGTGCTTTCTTTACCTCGCACCACTTAATAAACATGAGCTCCACCATAAATGCCAGCTGCTAATTTAATACAACTCCAATCCATAATAGAATTTGCAAACAAAGACCATTTAGTCAACAAAGGAAATTTCCAAATCAATTTCCACTCCAAAATGAAAATATATGTCAACATCTCCCCCAAAAAATAGTATCTTCCAAGTGAGATCCAACTTCCTAAAAAAAGAGGGATTATGCCATCTCATCACTTGCCATGTAGGATGCCACCTCACAAAGAGGTCCCACAAAGATGAATGACAACTTAGGAAGTTAATAATTTAAGATAAAAATAATTATGCAACAATTAATTAAAAATAATTCACCATGTTGAGACTCTAAGGTTGAGACACCTTAATCCCAACAATCAGAATAATCTTCAACTATAATAATGATTGATTAAATGTCACATGAATTAACACTACATAAATAGTAGAAATCCTCCAACAATTAACAAATAACTAAAAGGATCATTCCTTTTGAAGATCTCAACCAAAGTCGAGAACTAAACTTATTCCTTTAAACAATTCACAATTAAGGAAGGTGTTACAAATTTTATCAACAACCTTAAGCATGTATTTCATTGTCAATCTATCTAAAATAGGACATCACAAATGGTTAAGAAATAAACAAAATAAATATATAAAAAAAAAAAAATTGCTTGTCTTAATCCATTTTTCTCAGTTAAGGATTCTCTTTGTACATATTAACAATAAGGTACAGTGAAAATCTTGGTAAAACCCAAGTAGTATACTCTTGATAGCAACAAACAACACCCAGCAGATGCATCCAATGGGAGAATACATTGTTTTCACAAGGCTTTGCTACGCTATAGTGATTACACATTCCTTTTTATCTACGGAAACCTTCCCTCCTACTTCAAGCCAACAAAAAAAGGATAAAACAAAAGAAAAAAATATTTCATAGACCCGGCCCCAACATCTTTCCCACACAGTTATCAAACAGTCAATATTAAAAATATTATTCGTACTTTTCTTAAAATCAGTCTAAGAAACATAACACTACTATGCAAAAAAGAGTTCCCATCACATATATCATCTTTCCTATGATTTCATTCAATCACATTATTATCACATTTTCCACCCATTAAAATCGGTTTATTTGTGGACTTTGCAAAACCAGAGAAATAATATCTGTAGTCAAGAAGGTCGAGGTTTTTCCCTTAGTTTGCATACATATCAGGGGCATTTTACCATATATAAGTATGGGCTACAGGGTAGTATGTGGCACCTCGGATTGCATCCTTCTTTGGCCCATAGGGCCTCTTTGATGTAACCATATTATATGATTTGTTTAACTGCACAAATTATCAACCAAAAGGCATAATGAGTTTAGAGGAAAACTGTGAATGATAAACCAAACAATCCACATAATCTTTGAGAATCTTGCATCCATGTCACAGAACCAAAAAAGATAAGCAATAGGAACAGTCGGTGCCCTTCCTAGACCTGCTATGCAGTGAACATAAACAGTACCCCCCTTTGAGATTGCCCACAGTAAAGAAGATACTGCCTTTGGCAACTCCTTTCGTAAAGAATTTGGATCAAAGTCCCGTACCTGCAATTTCAATGACAAGGAATTAGCTCCAAATTGTTGATAGGTGAATGGAAGTGGAAATGATCTTCAATTTCAACAGGTAGAAACTCATTGGTTAATGAAGCTCAATTAGAAATTAATTATACTAATGTCCTCAAATGAGTCAAGCAAGTCAAAGAAACTGAAAAGTACAGAATGTCACATTTACTAATCACTAAACATAAAAATTATAAATTAAGCAAGCAAGAAAGAGAAAATAGCAGGCCAATTGCCTGTTCAACCACTAACCAGGACGCCTCTATTGAGGCCCTTCACCGATGCTTATTGTGATCACCCCATTTGATGGACAAAGGATGCGCAAATGTCTTCAACCCTAATTTTCCTTTCGATTGATCCAACCAAACGCTCTGTATTATTTAGAAAAGCCAAATAAAAGCAAACTCCTCCATTACAAAGTGATATTGAATCAAATTATTTTCCTCACCTGAACTTCTTTGTAAGCTCCGCAGCGACAGTATAATGACCCCTGGCAACAATCCTATCAAACAATTCCCCTTCCTCGCAGAGCTCCATAACCAAATGCATGGCATTGTCGTCCTCAGCAATAATCAGCTATATAATTATTCAATTTTATTTTGTTACAGGCAGCAACTATAAATGGTGTCATCTACCTTAAATAGAAATTAAGAAAAGCTAGCAAATAAAGGGAAAAAGGCATCGCCAACAAAGACAACTGCGAGTAAGCTCTACACCCCACAGAGAATGCATACGAATAAATATGCATGTTGGTCTATTTTCATGCAAAATGATATAAATAGTGGTAGAGTTTGGACGAATCATCTTACACATTTATATTTTACTCTTCCTTACTTGTCAGTTAATAATGGTAGCCGTTACAATTGCATGTAACTGTCAGCATCATTTCCATAATGTCAGGCTATAGTTGGCTGCATCATGAGAGGAGGTTGTGGGTCTGACAACAGTGACCTCTTTATTAATGTTCATCCTTGCCAGTTGTGAGTCCTCTAGCAAAACAGGTAGAAGAACATCGATTTAAATGCATTTTGTTTTTGTTGACGGAGGCTCTTCACTCCGCTGTGACCGTTTCTCGACGTAATAAAAATAAAATTTTCATTTTTTTCACAAAATCGATAAAAATATCGAAATTGTGAATGACTCACCGTCTCACCGTCTTGCATTATTTTTTGAGCAGATTCAACCGTTGATAGAGAAAACAAATTTTGCAAACTTCAAATAAGATAAACAGATTTAATTAAGAGAAGCAAAACTAAACGAAACTACAAATTATAATTCACGTCTGTGACTTGTGTATACGCATTTTCTTATAAGGCCTTTCTATTTGTGTCATGTGGATTGTTCATACTTTGAAGATCTTTTTACCTAATTGTAATTACTATTTAATTTGAGAAAACTATAAGACAAAGTCCTATTAACAAGTAACACCCATGCCATACGTCATGGGGTTCGAGCTTGTGAGTCAAACCTTATTGGCCTAGAAATTCTTAATACTTCATGGAATTCTTGGATCTATGTATAGAAGCATGTTTTGCCTCAAAATTCATTATATTGTGGTTTTTTTAAGGGAGGGAAGTTCAGATTTGAAGGTCAAAAACAGACAGACAAACAGACAAAAAGAACTTTACGATATGCAAAGCTAATTTTTTTTTTTTTAATAATAGACTGATTATACATAAATAGAGGTCTTCAAAGACTTCAAGGAGAAGTAATACTAAAAATAGCCGTGAATGAAACAGTTTTAAAACTAAGCAAACAAACAGTTTACATGTGTCTCTATTTTATAAAGGTCTTCAAAGACTTCGAGGAGAAGTAATACTAAAAATAGCGTAAAAATCTAAACCAATTTCTAATTTATGAGATACAAAAACACTTGCAGTTTTTTTCCTTTTTCATGTTAATCAGAGGAGAAATTATCTCTTTATTCTAACAAGATTTACTTGTAAAAGTCCTGTGGGGCAAAGCGCGTAAAGAATGACGGAGATGGAGGTGGAATATGGATGGGATCCGTTACATGATGCAATTTCAAAGGTTAAGCAATTCGTGGAAGGAAAGGTCCAATTCGGAATTGAGGAGTATATGATGATTTATACTGAAACCTACGATAAGTACTCTTTTCGGAATTGGACATTGATGCATTCTGAATATGAGAAAATTTTACATGATCATATCAATTCAACAGTTGTCCCCGCACTGAGGGAGAAAGAAGATGAGCTTCTTTTGACAGAATTTGTAAAGCAATGGGAAGATTACAAACGAATGGTTAGCATTCTATTGAAAATTGTGTTTTTTCAAATTTTGACCCATCTGGGAAAAACCCAACGAAGCTGCTCAGAGATGCTTCCTTAAAATGGTCTACAATGAAGTTTTGCGTAGTAATGTGGAAGCTGCTATGATGGTTCAAATTAATAAAATGCGGGAGGGTGAGAGAATTATTGATGGGACTATATTGAAGAATGTTGTGAGTATGCTGTGGGATTTTGGGATGGACTATTATAAAGATTTAGAGTTTGGCTATTTTTGAAAATACCACCATATACTATTCCAGAAAGGCTGCTTCATGGATATGTGAGTATTCTTGTCCAGACTACTTGTTGAATGTTGTTAAGTGTTTGAGGTTCGAGAAAGAAACAATTTTAATGCATTGTGTGTCAGAGTAGCCAAGCTAGGTTTGTAGAAATCGTAGAAAATGAACTTCTTTGCAAGCATGAATGCCAACTTTTGAAGGAAGATTCAGATTGTCATCCATTGTTGAGAAATGACAAGATGGGTGGTCTTTCAGAGATGTTTAAGTTGTTTTCTGGGATAGATAAAGGCATTCAGCTCATGGCCAAAATATTTAGACAGCAAGTTATCAGGCATGGTGCATCGTTGGTTAAACATGGAGGACAAATGGTGGTAGAGGCAATAAAGGCAAACAACAAAAAAGAAATGATTGCAAGTGAAAAAGATCGGTTTTTGAGATGTGTTATCCAATTGCATGAGAAATACTTACAATGTGTGGAGGAGAATTTTATGAACCACATCCTTTTCAAAGATGCACTCATGACGGCCTTTCAGAGTTTTTGCAATCAACAAGTTGCAGGAAATAGTATTTGGGAACTGTTGGTCACATTTTGTGACAATATTTTGACAAATAGAAACATGAAATATGCTGATGTTGAAGATGCCCTTGAGAAGGTTGCAAATATTTTTACTTGCGTCTATGACAAAGACGTGGTTGCAGAGTTGTATAGGAAAAAGCTCGGAGACAGGCTTTTGTCCCATACAAGTTCAAATCTTGATTATGAAGAAAGCATGCTAGCCAAGTTGAAGTTTACGTGTGGACGACAATTTACATCTAGAATGGAAGGCATGCTTACTGATTGGACATTGACAATGAAAGCCCAATCAGATTTTGAGGAATACCTCAGTCAGAATCCTCTTCATCCTCGTTCTGGAATAGAATTCTCTGTGACAGTTTTGACATCTGGATTCTGGCCAAGCTGTAAGTCACCTGATTCACTTGTTCTTCCTCTTGAAATGATGAGACATTTAGACTCATTCCAAGAGTTCTATAAGAGAGAAAGAAAGAACAGAAGACTAACATGGAAATATTCTCTGGGAACATCCATTATTATTGGAAAATTTGACCAAGTTGAAATTCAAATAGTTGGAACCCCTTGTCATGCAAGCGCACTACTGTTGTTCAATGAAACAGAGAGGATGAGTTTTACAGAAATCAAATCCCAGTTGGGTTTGGAAGTTGAGGATACAATTGCATTGCTGAATTCCCTTGCATGTTCAAAATACAAAATCCTAGGTAAATTACCAGATACACAATCGGTGAGTCAAACAGATTGTTTTGAATTCAATGCAAAATTTTCTAATGAAAAGAGGAAGATCCGACTTCCGGCACCCATAGCCATTGTAAAAGAAAACGTTGGGAAGGATGCGATTCAACATAGACATCAGTTGCTTGATGCTTCGATCGTAAGAATTATGAAGAAAGGAAAGGTATTAGCTCATAAGGAGCTAGTGATGCAATGCATTGAGCAGGTTAAAGACATGTTCAAGCCAGATATGAAGGAAGTTAAAAGGAGAATTGAAAATCTCATAGACAGGGAATTCTTAGAGAGAGATAAAGAAAATCCTGACATGTACAATTATTTGTCTTGACACTGGTGCAGAGAAGGATCTAATTAGATATTTCTGAATCTTTACAACTTATTTTAGCATTGAGCTTTACAATTATGCACCTTGGCATTAGTTCAGAGAAGAGACCAATTATATATTTTTGGATTTGATACTTCACAACTTATTTTCAATGGATTTGATATTTTTGGTTGAGTTCTCTTGCTGATTGTTAACTGAACTGTATTTCTTATGTTGTTGATTGATGGTAGATAGTGGGTAACCTCATTGTTTGTTTCCTCAGTGTTTTTTCTTAACATTGAATTTGAACATGATTTTCATTTTTGTTCAAAGGGTGAAAAGATATAATATGAACGATAGATTTACTTTGTCCCTGCCCATATCATAGTGTTAGTGCAATCTAAGTAAATCTATATTTGTCTATTCATCAATATCAGCTAAAACAAAATACATATAAATTTATCTTATCAACCAAGATTAAGCTGCAAAGTACCAACAACATTTTTCATTTAACTATAAATAAAACTGCCTAGAGTTTGAGAGTTTATTAGAGTTCTGCATATCTTTAATCGTTTTATATGATCAGAATTTTGTTTCTTATGCTATTTCTTCGTATACTGTTACTTTTATCTCTTTAAAACCAATAATAGGTATCAGAGCAAGTTTGGTTGTATCGTATATTTTCTTTTAACAAGAATAGTTGCAAATGGAGGGAGAAAATATAAGTGTTAGTGAAAGAGAGTTGTAGAATTTCAGATTTGGAAAGCATAGTTTGTTAAGAGCGAATAGTTCTCTAAGATCAATAAATTAGGCATTGTGAAGGAGAGATAAGTATAATATTTTTTTGTTTTGTTGATTTTAAAATATTGTTATTACTAGCAATAGTTTGAATTTATTATAACTTGAGATGCTTTTTTTAAAGGAGAAAATTATGATTTTTGGAGTATCAAAGTGAAGAATTTGTTTATTTATCAAAATTTATGGGATCTAGTTGAAAATGGTTACTCAAAACCTACAAATACAAAAGTGTTTGCTTTTTGGACATAGGCACAAGAAGATCAACTAAAAGAAAACAAAGAGAAGGATTCAAAAGCCCTCTTGATTATTCAGCAAGCAGCAAATGATTCATTTTTTCAAGAATTACCATAACAAAAAAATCAAAACAAGTTCGGGATCTTTGTAGAATGCATTTCAAGGAATAGACAAGGTAAAAGCTACTAGATTGCAAATGCTTAGAAGATATTTTAAAAATATTTTAATGAAATATTTTGAATCTATGCAATACTTCTTTACCCAAGTTATGAGACTAGTAAACCATATTAGAATTTATTGAGTTAATTTAATAGATAAGAATTTTTTTGAGATGTTTTCTTTCATGTTTTGACCCTATTGATGTAGCTATTGAAGAGTCTAAGGATCTAACCTTGTTATCTATAAATGAGCTTATGGGATCTTTTCAACTCATGAGCAAAGGATGAATCAATCAGCCAGAAAGTCTATTGAGCAAGATTTTCAATCAAAGATTAATATTTTAAAGAAAAAGGGAAAAGTCCATCAAAAGAGGCATCTTATAAGGGTGTAGGAAGGTTTAAAGGAAGAGGACTAAATAGAAATTTCAATAGAGGAGCCAATAGTCGACAATGTCGAGTTTATAATGGATGAAGAAATACTAACAATAATTAAAGGAGCAATCAAAATATGACAAATCACATGTACAATACCACTATTGCAAAAAAAAGGCCATTATGAAAGGGAATGTGTGAAAAAGAATGAAATATCCCCAATAGGAGATAATGCAAAATTCTAATTTTTTAAACTTTTGATGTCTGCCCTAATTTCTTATTTTCAAAATTCTGCAAAAACCCTAATGTTTGATTTTTTGGTTTTTATTTTTAGACTAATCAAACACTTACAACAACCAATATATAATATCAAAACACATCAAATATTATGCTCAAATGATTTGCTCAATATCAGAGATGAAATACAACATGAAATGCACAATATAGGAACAATAATTGCATTCGGGTAAGTGCACCAAGATGGTTCCCAAAAAGGGGGCTTAAGTGGCCACTTTTTTTTTTTCTGAAATGAGGAAATGTTGACCTTGGATGTGAAATTGAGGATAGTTACACTCAAAATTTTGAGATGGAACAAAAACAAGGATCAAAGTGCTATGAGTCTACTTTCTAAACTACTAATTTATTTTGAAAATGGTTTAGATTAAGGGGTTAAAAAGAGGGATGTACAGAAATTGGTGTTGTTTT
>VDFB02349252.1:0-14339 GCA_007258455.2 Sequoia sempervirens
TTTTATCCCTGAACAAGGTTTTCCACTCATAAATATTGTGTTGTGGTTTTTCCTAATTTGTGATCTATTTGTGAATATCATACTTGTTCAAGCTTTAGCTTTTATTTCATGATGCTTCTTTCAACACTTGAATACTTATGATACTTGAAATTTATATGCATAAGGTTGTGAGAAATTAATCAAGTTAGATCTAATTTGTGAACCACTGATTCACCCCCCTCTCAGTGGTTTTTGTACTCCAACATTATGTAAATTATTGGCCTAGATGGGGACACAAGACTAATTGTATGTACAAGATGCATTGTATATATAGGATAATAGATATATACATGACATGATGTGGTTGCATAAAGATCAGGAATGCGATAGTTATCCAAATCATCAAAATATTAATTAGGAGGATAAAGGGATGAATAGAAAAATGATAAAAAGTGATAGGAGATTAGTAGTACATGGGAAAGAGGTAGTCATAATGAAATGGGAATAGATGGAATTGGATTACATGGGGGTTAGCCTATAGATAGATACCAAAGACAAGGGATTATGGGATGGGAGAATGAGATGACATGAAGGTGTAATGGATAAAGGAAAAAGAAATAAGGATGGGGGGATGGAAGGATCATGGGATGAAGGGATGAATTTTTTTTAGAGATTAATGGAAGGACAATAGGGAGGTAATGTTTGGGATATGGAAGGAATAGAGGTTTGGTTAGGTTCTTAATGGATGGGGGATGTGGATGGGATCTCCAAGGACTGAGTCACAAAGGAATAAGATGCCCCATAGTAGATATGTCATGTATGATGAGGAAAAAGGTTGTTCAGGATAATATGGATGATAGTATAATATGTATGAAGGTTAGATGGAAGGACATACTAATAGAGAAATGGTAATTTTATAATGGGGGAATATATTTTGAGAGGTGTCTAAAGCATGTATGTACAGTTTCCCCTATTGTTATCAAGATCTTAGGGATGATGGAGGGATTGTAATAGATATGATGGATGGGTGGGGTAGATAGGTGGTTGGTAGGATATGATGGATAAGTAGCTAGGAAAAAAAGTTTTTTTACTACTTTTTGGGGATTTATTTTGGATTTTTCAATTTTTTTGCATTTTTTGACTTTTACATTTTTTGCATATTTTAATTTTAGCATGGATGTAGGTAGATGAGGATATAAGGATATGGAGGAAGGAATCAATCATCTAGTTCCATATCAAGGTAACAAGAGCCCATTTGGGGAGGTGACTATTGGATGCTAGTACAACCTTACCAAGATAGATGGATTATGCAAGGGCATGGATTAAATGGATTTGATGGGGGGATGTTGTCAGGATCAACATTGGCACATATTGTGATGGATGTTGAATGATTGGAGGAGAAAGAGCCAGAGGATGTGGGATTGATAGAGGAGGTGGGATAGTGAATTTTGGGACATAGGGACACAAAGTGGATTTAGGAGATGGAGCATATGAATGCTTAGCTTTCATTTTTTCGCAACTTTGGATTCCATTAGGGATGTTTCATTTGAATGCATTGCATCTTTTTGCTTTGGTATCCACATGATTTTTATTTTTTCTTTTTCTTTGGTGGGCCTTTGTGGCCTTTGGGATTGGTTTGGTGTTTATATTTTCTTTTCTTTTGTTTCACCATATTATTTTGAGGGGGTATGGTGATCTCTTGATTCATGTGGATATTTGGTTGTACACATTTTTACTTGGGCATCCAAATTGCTCCCAATACCAATGGGAGGAGTGACAGGAGATGAATGATGTGGAGGAAATATGAATGAACTGATAGAGGTAGGATTTTGGAGATGGTGCATGGAAGATGTTGGACGAAGTTCATGTACGTGTGCCTTTGTTGATCCTAATTGCGGATTATGGGATGTTTATGGGTAGTGATAGGGATAGGGGATTGGTGGATGAAGGGATGAATTAGATGAGATGGAGGATGAGATTTTTGGATATAAGGGATAAAAAATGGACTTATTAGATGGAGGATGTGTGATGGTGGATTGCGGGACATAATGACCTAAAATGGATTTGGAGGATGAAGGAGGGATACTGATAATGTTCTTAGGTGTGTATGATGGGGGATGAAGGAAGTAATTTTTTTTTGTAGGAGATGGGTAGCACCTATTGTTCTTTTGGAAGAGGATATCTTAGGTTGTACAAAGGTTTTACCAACATTTTTGGATTATGAGGCTTGAGATATGTAGCCAATGCCATGTGATTAGGGATTTTATTTCATGTGGATGGGCTCCAAGATACCTTACTCATGAATAACTAAGCCTTTTCCTTGATAGTTAATGGTCTTAAGAATTTGTCTTAAATTAGGATGCTTATGATTCAAGAAGAAATACGTGAGTTCATTATTTGATGGAGGTGGATGGGTGGTGGACATGATTTGTTCTTTTTCTGCAAGAGAACCACCATGGGTGAATGTAAGAGGACCAAGAGTATATGGATATGTTGTTGGGATAGTTTTGGTAAGTGGTGATAAGGGATCATGAGATGGATTAGATGGGATGGGAGGATCTTGATTTGTATGAGAGTGTGATAAGGGATCATGATAATGGCTAGGTGAGATGTAGAATATTGATTTTTATGAGGATATGTATAAGTATGTTTTGGGATAATCTCATGGAATGTTTCAAATTGTGTGGATAGTGTGATGGTGGAGGAGTGTTGGATAGAATCCTCAAATGGGGTGTATGGAGGGATGGAGGTACTTTGATCTTGAGATGGTAGGGGATCATCTTAGATGTTCTCATAGAAAATAATAGCATGACTGTATTATCATAGATACCATGATCAAACATAGGGTTATCATGGACTTGAAATATTTTGAATGGAGTAGATTGTGGTGTTTGATCTTGATATGTAGGAGAATCTATGTTAGCATGCTTTGGTTCAATATATTTACATATTTAATTTTTTGTGGATGATTGGATAGAGGATTTTTGGATACTCTTAGAATGGGGTGGATGCAAGGATGGAGTTTGATGAGGTTTAAGGGATGGTGGTTGAATAATACTAGGACTAGGAGATGGGGATTGAGATTGGATGACTTCAATGGGTTGGATGATGTTATGAGTGGGAGTAGGAATGATAGGTGTGGGATGGAGAAGGACTTGATCACTAATGCCTAGATATGGTTGAGTGGAACAACATGATGCTTCCAAAGTGGGATATGGAGTTTGCGATGGCTTATTTACTACGAGTCCTTGGAGGACTTCTGGAATAATATATATGTATTTTTTAGGTTTAGATGGAGTGTTGGGATTAGATGGTAGATTAGGAATAGATTAAGTATTGGGATTATGGATTCGAGGATTAGGATTAGATGGAGAATTAAGGTATGAGGGATTAGAAGGTGGATTTTGATAGGAGAAATTGGATGGTGGATTAATATAGGAGTTGGATGGTGGATTTAGATAGGAAGAATTACATGAAAATAATGGGAAGGAACCAAGATAAGATGAAGATTGGGGTTAGGTGGTTTGATAGGTATGTGAAGTGGTGAAAGAATGATTATCAATTGAAATATTGGGATTATATGGAGGATTAAGTATATATGGTTGATTATGATTATGGATTGTGGGATGATGGATTTGGATTAGGGTGAAAGGTGAGGGTTTGGTTTCTAAGGACGAAGGTTTGGATATTACTAGAGGAGAAGATGGAGGTATGGATATTGAATGAGAGGGATATATGACTGGTAGATAATAGGGAGATATGGATGGAGGATAAAATAGATTTCTCTTGTCAAAGGTAGCATAAGGATGACTATAATATATGTATGGAGGTGTTATGGGACAAATTTTTCTAGA
Source organism: Sequoia sempervirens (assembly GCA_007258455.2). NCBI lineage: Eukaryota > Viridiplantae > Streptophyta > Pinopsida > Cupressales > Cupressaceae > Sequoia > Sequoia sempervirens. The sequence goes on from VDFB02349252.1 coordinate 3,834, forward strand.
TATTTCTTTTTCAAAAGAAATGGATGAGTGGTGGACACTTGGGGAAGGATTGCTAGCAATGACGACATTAAAGAGATAAATTTCATATTTTTCTTGATCAATAATACTTTCATCATCATCAATATATTTTGGATTACCTTTGATCACTAGTTTAGGTTTTGTCGGGAGAGGATAAGGATTCATGATGTTGGATTAGATGGCAATGGATGAAAGAGGTGGGAAGAGATGATTATAAGGTAAATGGTAGTGATTATAAGAACATGAAATTGGGATCTTAAGATTTGTTTTGATATCAAAAGATATTAGATGTGGATTTACTAAAGATCAGATTAGGATTCAGATTAAGCTAAGATTAGGATTTGATTTAAGATCAAGTTAGGATAATTTTGATGATATGGTGGGTGGGTCTTGTAATGTTCAAGGATGAAATTAAATTAATGGGGTGATTTTTGGGATGGACAATTGATAATATCCTCTCAATGATGGTTGTGATCCTATGTTAAAGGTTGATTGGATGGATTTTCTACTTTAGATAGGATAAGTTCTCAAGAAAGAGATGATAACAATGCAAACTATACCTCTAGCCTAAGGTGAAATAGTTTGAACAAGGGGTTACTAACTTGGGATGGGTTGAGTTCCTAAGAAGCATCAAGATGAATGGTTGATTTAGGATTTAGGATCTCAATTAAATTTTTGAGGTTGGATGTATGATACTAGGTGGTCTAGATGTTGATTAGATATGTTTAACTGAATCCTTGTTCAAAGGGGTGATGTTTTGGATAAGTTTATGGTGGTCAATGAGATGGAAGCAATTGTTTTGAGTTGGATATGAAGTGAAAGAATTATTTGATTACGGTTTTGGATAGGAAAGAATACTAGCTATCTATGGTAGGAAGGATTTTCTCTCTGAATTTTGTATGGAGAAAAAAATAATCTAAATTAGAGTTGATTCACCCATGTAGGTCATGAAATCACTCAAAATATAATCATCCAAAAATAGAATGTATTCACCCAACAAGACTTAGATTCACTTATCTAAGGTTGATGATTGGTTTGAAGATTAAACCAAGGAAAATTCACCTGATAGAGAGTGGATTCACCCATGAAAAAAAGAAAATTCACCCAATGATGACCATGTCTGGACTATGGATTTACTACATAGGTGGATTCACCCAAGTGCAAATTGGATTTTCCCAACAAAGAGCGGATTCACCCAAATACAAGTTGGATCAACTCAAGGCTAACAATTGGATAAAGACGAAAAAAGGAGTAAAGAATATAATAAAAAATATATCAATAGATGTTGACTAGATAAACTAAATATATGCATTAGTAATCACAAGAATACACAACAAATTACACAAACCTAGAATAGTCAAGTAGGATTGACAATGAATGTTGGCTCACAACACAAGCACTAATACTATCTACCTATGTCCAGATAGCTAGAGATCATGACTCTAAAGGATAAATAATCTCTTACCAATGGTAGTGTTGTCATAAGGATATCACCCTTAGCCAAGTGTAAAACTTAGCTATTCTGTGAAACATGGGATCATCTTTAAGCTATGGGTTGCATATGGTGAAAATGAACCTTCAAAGAAGGTTGGTTCCCTCGATGGACCTCTTAAAAGCTACTGCCTTGATCAAGAAAAGGGATAGAAGAACTAAAATTTAAAGATTGTTGATCGTAGGAAGTGATGCACCAAAAATATAAGACATATACCTATTTTTTCAACTCACATATTCTCTAAAAAAAAAATAGCTTTACCCTACGCACAAATCAGTTTTCACAAGCTCACACAACACTAATTCATAAAAATGTTGTTCTTCAAGTTCTTGAAGGAAAAATGGAAGTTTTCACAACTAGAACTAGTGAAAGCCATAACACAACCTATGACTTGTATAAGTCTTACTTATTCTAGTATAAAAATTATTTGCAATGAGACATAGTTTAAGGATTTTTCATTCATAATCACAAAAATCAGATCAAATCATATACAAAATCACTCAACACATGAATTTAGAGAAGGTAAACATGTTGCTTTTATTGAAATAATAAGAGCTTCTACTGATACAAATCTGAAAAACTACTTGAGAATACATAATTTTTTTTTCTATAATTATCAAAATGAGTTACAATCTCATTCTTTTGCGTAAGGAAAAAGAGGAAAGGAAGAACTACTCTCAAATATTTGAAAGATTTTCTTTATAGAAAACCTCTTGTTGATAATTAGAGCTAAACCTCGTAGAATATTTTTGAGCTTGCATGATTAGTTGAACTTGATGTGAACTAGAAGCAAAACATGCAAAAATTGGTGAAGAAAAGTTGACTTGAATGACTACCCCCTTTGAATTTTGCATGCTCCTTGAAACTCTAGGTACCTCCAACTGAACTTGAACTGATCTCTAAATTTGCATGATGTTGATGGGAAAGTTGAGTTAAAACACTACATGAAGTTTCCAACTTGTTGGGCATATAAGGAAAAAAAATCCTTTATTTTAGGACTACAAAAGTGCCAAAAATTGCATGATTTTAGCCTCAAACTCCTCTCAACTCTAGTTGTAACCATGAGGGCTCCTCAAATAGGCCTAAATTACCTATAAGTGTTTGAAAACTGAGTATTTAGCCACTCAACTTGTTACTAGCTCATGAAAAATCCCTTGCATGATGATAGGCATGAGTAACTTGCAGATGATTAGGTCTTCAAGTTGGTGTAGGAGAGTTTGTTTGGCTTTTAAATAATGCATCATATCAGGCCTTTGAACTTGTCACTCCACTATCCCTTTCCTTGAATTTGTATCAATGCCTTTACCCTCTCATCAATGCCACTTTCCTAAGGTTTTAAAGTCATAGTAGGTATTGAATATTAATTGACAATCATAGTCACTTGTAAAAAACTATCTAGAAGTCCTCATTAAGCACATGCATTGACTTTGTATTATTCTAAGCCATATGATCTTTATTTTAGTCAAGGATGCTCTTAATGTTACTATCATGGTGTTGCTCAAATTGTCTTTGTTTAAGTCCTTTGAATCTTTACCATGCATATGGGATTGTTCTTACTTAAAGCTCTATCTTCTATCAATCACTTGGAATCCTTACCTACTATCATCTATCATCAATAACTAGATTTTTTTAGTGCACTTGTCATGCTTATGATCTTGCATAGTCATATCAAACTTCAAAGTTTTTGAAGAAACTGTCCCTTAAAACTTTGGCATGCACTTTCATGGCTATCACCTTACATTATTCAAACCTTGATCTTCTTTGGTGGCTTGAGATTTTGTTCATATGAATGCATGGTTGACCACTATGCTCTTCATTAGGACTGTCATGCATAAAATGAGAGCCCTCTTGATAGTATGCTTTGACATAATCTCTGATTCATTTTTCATCACTGTGCTACATTTATCCCTTTATTGTTAAAGCTATTTTATAGACCCTTTGTAAGATTTTTCCTTCAAGGATTTACAACCTTCTTGTTGCATTATTATTGACATCTTTATTAGCTTCATTTCAATTTTCAAGAAGGTGTCTATTACAATGATCTTGAAGAGAATAGGCGGTCTATCATAGATCTAATTTTCTCTGATGCACTACGCTGACAATGGGTGCTAGAATGGACATGGCAAATGAGAAAAAATTAAAGAACTTAGTTTTGTTCATAAAGAGTGTCTCATGGTATGAAATTTTGTGTTGATAAATTGCATTATTCCATGGGATTTTGTATGATAGTTATTAATTTCCTAGATTTTTTTTGAGAGGGTGATTATAGGGCTTTCTCTTTGGGGTACCATGCTTCTATTTTGTGGATAATGATTATTCTGAAATGTAATCTCTCTTATTAATGAGCCTAAGCGATACAGAAGTGATATTGATGTTAAAGAAAAATATCTTAGTCTAATTTGAGATAATGGTGAGACTCTCAACTTGATAATGTACTTGGAAGCAAGAATTTCCTAGATTTGTTGGGTGCAAAGATTTGTTTCCTTCCTTATGTTGAGTAGGGTTATAGTCATATACTTTTTTTTTTATTTATGTGATTGGAGAATTTTATTTTTTTTTCTCAATTCAAGTATGAAAGTCATTTATGTAGAAAAATTGCACTCATGTAGAGGGAATTTTGCTTTTAATCAGTTTCAATTATTTTGATGTTGACCTAGTTTTTCAAGTTTCACCCTTGATAATATATGGATATGAATGACGTATCATAGAATAGGTATAGCACCTATTAATATGGTTTCTTTATATTAGTAAAGTTGATAGTGAAGTACTTATTCAATTTTTGGGAAATTTTTATAGTTTGATGCATGTGGATAGACGACTTCACTTATTGTAGTTGGGTGGTAGTTGTAATTGTGGTTTGAGAGAGATTAGCTCTTTCAACATTCTTGTCTTTGATAGAGACAAGTGATTACAATAGTTTATCAATGGTCATGTGTCATGGGTATTCATGTAGGGTCTAACCTAAAATCATGTTTTAAGTTTTACTTGCAACCATATATTTCAATTCTTTGTGCTTCCATGTCATTGGCTATAGGTTGTTGTCTTGTACATATCATTGTGTTTTGCATTTTCCTATATATATCATTTTTTTTGTGTAGTCATGATCCTTTTTTATCATGAAGTGTGTTATTCTTGGTATTCTCATATTTTGGTTTTCTCTCAAAGATAACTAGATTATTGTTATGTTAGCTAGTGGCACATGCCCCCAACTAGAGGCTTTTGGGACTCAAACCTGTAGTGCCCAATTTTTCTTGAATCTCAACTCTTGTGTATATTTTGGCCTTTTTTGACCCATCATTTTACCCAATCTAAGAAATTTTAATGGGACTATGTGTTCAAGTGTCTCTGTGTTATGTTAGTTTCCATGTTATACTTAGATTATTACCCAAATTGATAAAAAAAATAAAAAATGAGTATAAGTTTTCTATTTGCATTTAAGTTACAACATTTGGGAATTTCACAAGTTCATGAAACTCCTAAAACCTTTACAAAGAGAAAAAATTAACTTATAAGGTTCTATATGTTGATAAATTCACAATTTTATGAACTTGATGAATAATTGATGAGATTATAAATGCTCATAGGTTCATGAGTTTTTGAACCTTCCAAAATTGTAACAAAGGGAAGTGGTAATATCTAAAGGCTTGCAAGTTCCAAAGTTCATGATGTTGAAATTGAAAAATAATGATGAAGAAAAAGATAAAGAAAGAGACAAGGTCTACATTGTTAGTAATTTCATGAGGTCACAAACTTACTAGAGCGTATAATGTAGGTTCATGAGATATTCATTTTTCTAAAATTGTGATGTGCCAAAGAGAAATAAAAGAACAAAGAAGATGCCAAGTTCCAAATATCATGAAGTTTGTAAGTTCATGAACTCTATGAAAATGCAACAATGGTTGCCCCAAGTTCAAAACTATGACAAATAATAAAGGAAAACTAAGAGAAGGAAGAATTTGAAGAGTTCATCATTTAATAAAACTCAAAATAAATTTCAAAGATAGAAAATCCAACCAAAGGCATTTCCAACATAGAAACTTGAGCACTCCACTGTTTCACCTACCTGATTGTAACTCCAAGAATTTTACATACTAGATTAATGACATGCACCTTTTCAAGGCTATTTCTATAATCTATTACAAGCATTTTCTCATGTCAAGTACTTTAAATCCAATCACCATTATTGCAAAGGACATTTGAAAGTCCTCAAAGAACATTCCTCCATGCCTTGTAGGTACACTCAAACACATTTGGGCATAATTTTAGACATGATTCAAGAAGAATAAATACCCAAGAGTTATAGGCATCCTCTGTAGTATGCTAGTAGATGCCTAAAAATGACACACATTTCGCCTAACTTATCATCATTTCTCATCAACTTCTCCAACAATATTAATTAAATAATTTTAATCATTTAATTGATCTAACAACTCATCCACATTAATTGAATAATTTTTAATTAATTAATTAATTGATCATTTTCCATCATCAACATTAATTAAATATTTTTTAATTTTTTTAATTAATTCATCATTTTCTCTCATCTACATTAAGTAAACAATTTTTAATTATTTAATTAATTTCTTAATTTCTTCCATTCATATTAATTAAATAATTTTTGATTGTTTAATTAGTTCTTTATTGAGGGGTAGCGGCTTTTGAGCTAGGAGCTATGAACTAGGAATACAACCGCTCCAACAATACCCACTTAATGGGGTTTGAACCTTGGTGTGAAGAACAACAATGCCACCTTTAAGCCATCACACCATGCATTGTGACATTGTTTAATTAATTTCTTATTTTCCTCCATCCACATTTTTTTTTTTTTTTTTTTAACTTGAGGGAATGGTCGCGTACGGCCCCCATATAACCCCCACCGCCGGTAAACTTTTTACCGTGATCGGCAGTGCTGGCGGGACACACCAACCGGTATCACGGGAGCGCCGGAGAGTCGAACCCATGGTGGGCGCCCTGCTATAGGGAACACCTTAACCAAGCCCGAGCCAGGGCCCAGAAGCCCCTCCTCCATCCACATTAATTATTTTATTATTATTTAATTAATCCATGCATTAATTCTTCTTATCCACTATAATTAAATGATTTTTTAATTATTTAATTAACTAACATTTCCTCTACAATTAAGTAAAGTAATTTAATTTATTTTTCTATCTTTAATTCTTTAATAAATAAATAAAATTTATATTTAATTTATTTTCTACTTATATCTTACCTCATGCACTTGAATTGAATAAATCTATTAATTTTATTATATTTATGTTCTTCTAAATGAGTCAACTAAAAAAAGAAACTTATATTCACTCATGCTCACTTTCACTTCACTCATCCATGTAATCAATCAACTCATGCAATTAGTTAAATCATCAATAAAAAGATGCATGTCACTTGCACATTCATCATGATCCCACAATCAATCTCATCTATCAATTCTTTTGATCATCCTACATCGTTGATCGATATTAGGTGAAAGGTATAAAATCATCATCATTCAACCCATCAATCCATCCGTAATTATGTTGAGAATCTACAATATTGAATTCAAGCTATCATATTATATCCATTTTTTTTTAACATAGGTTATGCTTATAATTGAAGATCAATCCACACCAATTAATTTTACACCATATCATATACAATGGAGTAAGATGAGGCATTTTGTGGAGGTAATATAGTTTAGTATTTCTTTTGATTTGATTTATTATGCTCATGCTCTATTGAAGGTGATTATTGAATATTGAAATAGGTATTTTCATTGTATTGACATTATTTTTTAGTTTTTGCATTCAATCTCATTCATATTTTGGCACGCTTGGTGGGACGCACATGCTTGAATTTAATTGTTTTCTTTGATAATTTGTGATTGATGTTTATGTTATGTAAAATGGTGCATATCTTTGGTAAAAAAAGTGCATGTTAGGGTAGGTGCAAAAAGATGAGGATCCAAAAAGTGGCCACCCCTTTCAATTTTTTTAATAAGCCATAATGCGAGTGCATTATAATGTGCTCACATTATGGCTTGGAGTGACCGATCCTCAAGCTCGGTCACTCCTAAGCTATTACATGTTCACGTTATAACACAAGTGTGTTATATGTTATTTACAAGAAAAGAAAAAACTTCATTTTGTGTTTTTGCAAGTTTATATTCTCTTCGTGGCTTGAAACCCCTGCATAACACACTCACACTTTTGGAATGCCAAAACTACTTCAATTCTTCATAGAATCTTTGTCAAAATGTCACCATGACATTGAGGAGGTAAAAGAAGTAAGTAATTTCTATTTTTTTGTGAATTTGGAATCAAATAGGTAGATTTAATATGTTTTTTGATGTAAGTTTCTTTAATTTTTAGGAAATGATAATGCACCTCCAAAACCTCCTAAAATTCCTCTTCAAAGTCTTGATTCACCTCATGCCCAAATCCTTGCTGAGGAGCAACCCCAACGAAAATCTCTGGCAATTCCTCAACATGCTCCGAGAACTCAAGAAAATTTAATGGGGCAAATTAAAAAAAAAAATAAAAAAAATTGAGGATATAATTGCAAGGTTGAAAGATCCTGCAAGCTCAACCTTGCATAGAACCACACTTGCTCAATCACTTGAATCAATAGTATCACATGTAGATTCAATTAGAAATCAAATAAGTAGTTGGTCAGAGAAGAGACAAGAGTTTAGAGAATTTTATGCAAATAAATTATCCTATAAATAAGTGAAAGATAAAAAAAATTACAAAATTTGACTAGTTGTGTGCCCTATTCATAAACCCTAGAAAAAATCAACCTTTACATCCTTCAAAAAAGTGGTTCCCTATCCATTGGTACAACCACCAAGGGATAAAGAACCAATTTTGGAGGATGGTTCTTGACAATCCTCCATGCAACAACAATGAGGTGCCACAATACTTTTTGAGGAAACTCTACTGTGAGTTTGTCCTTGGTGCAAGGGCACCCAACTTTATTTTGTAAATATGGTCAAAAGTTAGATTTTTGGGTGTTTTGAGTCATGTTTGGTGTAATAAGGTCTATTTAGACCATTTTTAATGTAATAAGTCTTCTAGGGTTGGTTTGAGTAAAAATTTTCAAGTTTTGTAATTTGTTGCAAAAGTTGCTTTGCAACTTTGCAATTTTGGCTAGATGTAGAAGTTGAATGGTCATTTGGTTCAAAAAGTGGTTATGAACCATTGTGTTTGGGTTGTGAAAGTTTAAATAGGCCTTGAAAAGTTTGAGGCAAGGTTCTGAAGTTGTTTTTGAAGTTCAAACAATAAGAAGTGTTATGTTTTCTGTAATCTTTTGTGCAATTTTGTTGCTACAACATTATGAACAGTTCCATACTAAGTGATTATGATCTAGAGTGCATTGTATTTGATGGAGGCATGAACTAGATTTTTTTTGGCTTTAATTTGATACTTGAGTTGATTTCATAAAGTTTGAAGGTTTTTAGAGCCAATTTATTGAGAATGGTTTGAAAACCCTAGGTTAAGAGGGTTTGGTAGGAAAAATGGCATATTAGACCATTCCACCAGTGAAATTCTCTACAAATCAGTGGAATAGAATTAGTTAGGTTTTTTTTTAGTTTGGTAGTGATTGTAGATGCAGGGGATGGAGTTAGGGCCCTATTTTTGCAAGCCTTAGCCTAATATCTCTATGTATTAGGTTAGAATTGATAGGTAGAAGTAGGGTTTTGTTGTTAGATGAATTTATGGATGTGTCAATTGATAAAAACTGTTGTTTCAGACCCCATGTGATCTTTTTAAGGCTTTGGATTGAATATTGGTGATTGGGAGAAGGTTTACCACATAGTTGCTTTATAAAAGAGGCCTAATTGGGCTTAAGGGCAGTGTAGCAGTCCATTTTTTAAGGTGATGTTTTGAAACAAGTCTATGCATACATTTGATATGTCAAAGAAGGCCATAAAGGGTATCAAGAATGAAAATTATTTTGTGGGTTTGGAATTTCTTTTAAAAGATATGGAGAAAATTCACTATTTGATGTGCTACAAGGGAATATGAGGAAATTGTGAGAAAACACCAAGTTAGGGTCTTCAAAGTGGAAATGTTGTTCAAGATTGATTGAATTGTGATTGTTTAGAAAAAATCCACCCCTTTCTACATCAAATTGGTATTAGAGCATAGATTTTGATCATTTGAAGGAAAGAGGTTGAAGTTTGAAGAAAGAAAAGTTGCAATTTGAAGAAGGAAAGATGCCTCCAAAAGGTAGTGCAGTCATTGCTAGGGAAATAAGAATGATGAAGGAGTCTCAAGAAGCTCTTTTAGCCAGACTTGCAACATTAGAAACAAACCAAAGAAGAGGTAAGACCACTGAAGATGAGAGTGACTGAGAGGAAGAGGAAGAGGGTGAGAATGAAAAACCTCAAAGAGGAGTCCAAGGTGATGATGATTTGGACCCTGATGAAAGAAGGATGGTTAAGATGCTGAAGGTTGTCAAAGGAGAGACTAATGAGGTGAAAATGGAATTTCCCATGTATAGTTGGAAGTTGGATAGTGAAGAAGTGTTGGACTTGATTGATGCACTAGATAATTACTTTGAATACAAGGAGGTAGCAGATGAACAAAAGGTGAAGTTTTCAAAGACTAAGTTGAAAGGCCCTGCCCTAACTTGGTAGAACTATGTATAGAAAGAGAGAGTGAAAAGGGAAAAGAAAAAATAAATTCATGGGATAGGATGGTGTCTAAGGTTAAGAGTCAATTCTTGCCTCGTGACCATGCAATTCAAACATTTAGGAAGTTGCAAAACCTATTGCAAAAGGAAATGGATGTCATGGCCTACATAGAGGAGTTTCATAAATTGAGCATTAGAGCAGGTCATGTTGAAGATGAAGTTGAGAAGATAGCAAGGTATATGAATGGGTTAAAATTCAATATTCAAGATGAATTGAGTCTTGTCACCCCTAGAACGGTGGAAGAGTGCTTCCAATTGCCTGTTAGGGCATAAGATAAATTGAAAAGAAGGAAGGAAAAACAAAG
>VDFB02349253.1:0-15982 GCA_007258455.2 Sequoia sempervirens
AGGCATCATCGTAGTTTTAGTCTTGGCTAGTGGTATGAAGAACATTAGCTTGTTTGTTTACTTGATTTTATCTTGTTGGATTTATCTTATTGCGCTCATTCCAAGGACCTCTCGATGATGTCTAAACAAAAGATTTAGAGAGATAGGAATGGGGCAACCATCATTATCTTTTATCTGTTGTGATTGTTGGATATTCTTGTAATATAACTTTGGTTATGCGTGCTTTTTTTGGTTTGTAGGGAGGATGTTTTAAATGTCTTGTTGACCACATAATAAGGCTTGCCTTTCTATGTTTTGGTCTGAGATGTTTGCGATATCTGAACTACACTCTAAATGATGTTTTGTATGCTAGGTGTGAACAAGAGTACTCCTATCTGATTGTCGAGTCAAAGTCCATCACACTAAGTGCAATGCCATCTTGGTTCTTTATACCTTGATGCATCGTATCTATGTGTGTAATCAAACATAAGGTAAATGGCCTTTTGAAAATCCCAATTCTCAGCAAAAAAACATCACCCTATCTCATCATCATCTCTATTAAGGTCTTCTCAAATCACATACCTATTGGATCCTCTCATCTTCATCTCTTTTTTCTTCTATATTCTTTTCGCACTAACATGGTACCATGACAGTTAATCAAAATATCGCTAATGCATCCATCCTGCATCCACAAATCGTCAGCATACTACATAATGCATATCATGTAGGAAGCACTAATAATATCACATGAATTGCATTTCCATCATTGCATTTAATATATATTGGTTATTCTAAGCATCTCATAAATCATAGATAAGCATCATTGCATAACATCATCATAATGACATAGGCATCATCATATTTTTCATCATACCATAAGCATTATCATATCATCCATTTGCATAAATCATACAAGTACCATCATAAATCCATCCATACATGCATTATCATATCATAACAGAAAAGAGACTGAAAAATAAAATATCTCATCACATAATCATGATATTGTAATGAAGGATTTTGGCACTCAAATCCTTTGTGCACCTTCTAGGGTATGGTAAGACATAATGGGCCAAAATGGACACTTCGTTAACACTCAAGACTAATGGAAGGATGAAAGGTAAATGTGAAGTGTGTGTGAATGTTTTTGAATGCTAGAAACTTAATGAAAATGCAAATTAAAGAATGTGAACAAATTAAATGCAAAAGTGTTTGAAAACACAGTGTGATATGCAAGCATGAACTAGGAACTTAAGAAGATAGAAACAAAAATAGATGAAACTAAATAGAAGGTACCTGGAAGGTTGAAAAAGGTTGAAAATGAGTTCTGGAATGTTGTTGATGATGTCACTCAAGCCTGTTAGGACTCATTCACCATCTAGGATGAATTAGTCCCTGTCTTGACGAAATCTCCTCAAAACAAGCTTTTGTCTGCAGAAAGATGAAATATGAGAAAATCAAGTTTTTAGGTCCACATATGGGACTAATTCTCCATGCTTGGTGAATTAGTCTTCTTTCAGGGATCTACAAAGTTAGGACTAGATTCTACAGCTTCAGATCTATACTTCCACCTTCTACAGGTGTTCGCTTTAGAAATTGCTGGAATTGGGGTTGACACTGACCTTTTCTTGATGATTTGACTTGAATGAAGAGAAGAATACTTGAATGACTTTGTAATGCAATATCCAATGATTCTCTAGCTTCCAAAGAACCTAAATTTTCATACAAACATGACAAGAAAGAGAAATTGTTGATTGTTAAGGCATGGGGGTTTGTCTTGGTCAAACCCCTTTTAGGTAATTGAACCAAATTGATGAAATAAATGAATGAAACATTCAACAATGGAATAAATTACCTTACAATGATGATTGATCTTGGATCTCTGAAAAAAATCATGTAGAATCATCCCTTGAATGCTTTAGAATGCTAACTTGAAGACTTCTAATGGAGAAACCCTAAGTTGCTTGACATAAATGAGAAAATAGATGATAAATGAAGGATGAGAGATGTATGAATGAGATAAGATATGTAAAAAAAGGATAAAATTACTTATTTATAGATGAGTGTGCCTTAGTACTTGATAATACTTCATCACAGGTTGACATGAAGTGAAAATAAACTATAAATTTCACTTTTTCTCGTTCAAAGGTCAAAATGGGGGCCAGATAGAACTCATTCACCACACATGGCAAATGGGTCCCACCTAGATGGAACTAATTCACCATGCATGGTGAATGGGTCCCACATGGACCATTTCAACAGTTAAGAAGCTAGGGGATAAGGAAATAAGGTTTAAATTGCAACTTTGTCAGGTGTTTGATCAATTTAAGCCTCGGGATGCACAATATGGGTTAAAATAAGTCTATTATTGATTATGTGAATGCCAAATAGGGCTTGGGACATAGAAATCAATGTGAAAGTGTAATTAAGTACACTTTACAACAATAAAATGAGGTCCACATAGCCTAGGAAGGCACAAGAACCAATGTGAATGTGCAAGACACATTACAATACTAGTTTATCATTAAATTCACTTTACAAGCCTTCTTTATTTATGTGATGATGTAAAATATGTTTTATAATGTTGAATAGGTTTATTAAGTCTAGAAAGCGTGAAAGTCCTTCACAAGACTCTACAACACCTTTACAACACATCAATAAATGTATTTTATTTAGTGTAGAAGGGTCCAAGATCTAGTGTGGATGCATGAAATGCCTCACAACACCTAAATCAAGGCCTCATTAATTCAATTTATCATGAAATATTCCCATGCAAGCAAAGGGTCATTTTTTCTATGACACATTTATCCCCCACTTTAATGAGAGGATGAACCTACTTGAAACTCACACTAAAGTAGACATTCAAGAGAGATTCACATATAGGCCAAGCCCCCAAGATACGAAATCATACAATGGCAAGGTGGAAAGAGAAAGAAGATAGAAAAGATGTACTCACTCTGGGCCCACAGAACTTCAGGTCGTTTGCAGGGTGAGAATGCCCAAAAAGAGATACATACACTAGTTGGCATGCACTCACAAACAAAAAAGTGGCTGCAAGGAAATTCATGCCGCTAGTTGGGCTTCCCACTGAACCATGCCAAAGTTATGCCTCCTATAACTTTAACAAGGCGCAACAAAAAAATGAAATGCAAATGTTGGTTCAAACTTCATGAGACAAGAAAAACTTCATATGCTTAGAACTTATGAACAAAATAGGATGGCACCACAAGTAGGAATGCAAGTTGTGTTATGCAAGGTGGCCAAATAAGAATGTAACAATGCCAAATGCAAAAATGTAAAGTGTAAAAATGTAATGTGAAAGATGATCAAAGGAGTCTTGTTCAGTTTATGTAAGGTCAATCACTTAGGGAACATTGTGTCTAATGTCTCCAAGGGAGGACCAATCAAAGAATAATAAATTCACAACTTAGGGGATGCAATGAGTCACATCAAACCACTAAGAGGAACGCAATATGCTAAGAAAGATCATAGTTATGAAGGACATCACACCCAATGTCATCCACAAAGTAATGAACACGTCATATAAATGACAAGGCTACACTACGAAAAAAGAATGCAAATGATTTATGGTATTGTATGCTCCCCACTTTAAAGGAATTGCTACACACTTGTCTAGGAGCAATTACTTTAAAGTAGAAGAAGAAAGAGAGTGCAAAAGAAGAACAAGACATGAGAGCCAACTAGGAAAGTCCTATGCGAAGTCATATGTTTCAAAGTTAGGCTGCGTCATGTCAAGGAAAAAGAAAGAAAGAAAGTATGTCACATACAAGTCAATCTTAAGACATGTCGTCCACATCTCAAGCTTTCTCTTATATGTTCATGAAAGGTTAACGACTAGGTCAAAAGAGACAATGAAAAGTGGCATACGAGGACAAGGCTATCAAACCCCTTGCCCCCCCACTAAATGTAGGAAAAAGGTGAGCCTGGAATGGAGGAAAGTGAGTATCAAGTAAAGGAATTAGGTGTTCCTACACAAGGAAGAGCACCATACTCCTTGAAAGGTTGAATGATATTGTTGTGAAAAGTATTTGATGAAAGTGAAGATAATGAAGTTAAGGGTGATGTGGTAGAACTAAATTGAGTGAAAGGAATGCAAGGTTGTTTGGGTTGAGAGTGGGGTATTGCACACCCTTCCTTAAAGGTAGGTGTTAAATTCCAATCACTACTAGGACTTGTGTCTGAAAAGGAATTGTTTGTATATGACTCTTTGGACCATGAGGGTGAGATTTGGGAAATGTTATGGGAAGGAGAGGTAGAATCTAATGACCCCCCACTATCACAAAAGAGTTTTGTTGTAGGTGAAGAGTTAGGACCAAGTTGTATAGGTTCAAGTTTTAATCTAGGAATAGAAGGATTAGGGGAGTTGGAAGTGTTGTGATTAGTTGACACATAGCTTTTCTCATCTACATCAATTGTGTATTTCTTGTTGTTGTATTCAAACTTCATGACACGGTGAAGGGTAGATGGGACTCCGTTCATAGCATGGATCCATGATCTACCTAGGATAAGATTGTATGGAAGGGGTTCTTTCATGATATGAATAGAGGTAGGCAACACTACAGGTCCAACCTCAATAGGTAATGTGATCATCCCAAGTGGTTTCCTATTAACATTGTCAAAGCCATGAATATGAACATCATTAAGTTGAATGAGATTTTTGTCCATGCCAAGTTTGTGTAGGAGATCAATGCTACAAACATTAATGTCTAATCCAGTGTCGATGAGAGTGTGTCTAACTAAATTTTCATTAATGATCACCTTTATCATCAAGGGATCAGTTTTGTGTTGAATCTCAAGTGGGGGTAATTCATGTTTAGGGAATGCGATTTCTAATTGAGTGGGTTGTATGGGACGAGAAGAGGATGTGACATGATTTTATTTGATGTAATATTGTAGCTCTTCCTTCTATATTTCGATCATTTCATTAAAGACAAGTTTCACTAATGGTGAGAGTTGAATGAGTTCCCATACAGATATATCAGTAGGAGTCTTTTTAAGATCTTCAATAGTAGGAGCTTTAGGTAATGATGTAGGTGTGTTGTGTGGTCCTCTAGAAGTTTGAGTCAGTAAGTTACAACTTAGTGGCTGCAAAACATTGTTATGATTAGATTGCATGATGGATTTCAAGACAACTCTAATTTTTTTATGTTTGTCACTAATGGAAGGTGAGTTAGGAATCTCACTAATTAAAGGAGATCTCAATTGTGTCATCATAACCTCAAAATTTTTGTCTTGATTGGTATGATATGTTGGTGAAGGGGATTCCAATGTCACTTGATTATCATCTCCTAGGGAAGGGTTGGTGGTTGAAAGATTAGTGTGTATGGTCATATTGTTTTGCATTATGATATTCTCCCTAGGAGAAGAGTTGTTAGAAGAACTACAAGCCAAATGTTGTTGACACTCAAAGTTTGGTTCTTCTAAAAGAACTTCATTGCTAGTAGGGGAATGATCAATGGGTAAATTGTTTTTCTCTATAAGGGTTTCCCTAGGAGAAGGACAACTAAAATATTCATAATTTCTGCAAACAAAGTATCCACTTCATAACTATGAGAGACACTAGGAGAAGGGAAAATGTTATTGTCATGATTAGGTATGTTTAAGTTGTCTTGTTGATCAATGTCTTGTCCACTAGGAGAGGTAAAAGGAGAGAAACGACATAGATTCTCAACACTGTCATTGATTGGTTCTTCTATCACCAAAATATCTTCTTCACCAATAGGAGAGATATTAGGAGAAGAACAAATATTATTGTGAGGAATGGACAAAGTTGTATTCTCTTTCACAAAAACACTCTCATAGGGAGAGGGTAGAAAAAATTTCTTGACATATCTAACTAGATAAGGTACTAGCATTGTTTGAATAAAAATGTAAAGCACATGTAACCATTTCATGCAATGTTTCAACAATATGAACAATATGTATGCAAAGATACAAAACATTCTTATCCAATATATGCAAGATTTAACGAATGTACATAAGGAATAAGAGAGAATAAAAATCACTTTTAACAAACTTAGGAAAATTCTTATGGATAGAAACATTGTATATACAAAAGTGAAAATTTCTTTCAACAATGTTATGCAAAATTTCAAAAATGGAAGCATTTTTAGATGTAAAGGTGTGTGCAAATGAAGTGATTTGAAGGAGGAGCCTAAAATGAAGTTTTTGAGTTAAATGCCTAAAATAAATGTTCTAGAAACTTTCCAGACTTAAACTATATGATACTAGGAGGCTTTGGAAGCACAAAAATGAGGTTTCTGATGTAGTATCAGACAATCAAAAATTTGGACAAGGATTGATTCGCCTAGTATGGCGAATGAGTCCTAGTACTGGTTTTTTGCAAATTTTTTAGAAAGTTTGAATGTTGTTTGATGAGTTTGAAGTTGTAAGATGTAGACCTAAGATAGAGATGCAGAATTTCAAATATTTTTAAATAAATTTTATGAAAAAATGCAAACTAAATGCACTTTTTCCTAATGCAAAAATTTGAAACCCTAGATGCAAATGAACCAATGCAACTCTAATGCAACTTCAATGCAAGCTAGGATTAGGATGAAAATGGAATTCAAATCAGAAAATAAAAATTTCAAAAAGTTGGGTTCACCAAAATGTAACGAAGGATTTTGGCTCTCAAATCCTTCGTGCACCTTCTAGGGTATTTCACCTAGAAGGTAAGAGAAAATGGGCCAAAATGGACACTTCGTTAACACTCAAGACTAATGGAAGGATGAAAGATAAATGTGAAGTTTTTTTGAATGTGTTTGAATGCTAGAAAATTAATAAAATGGAGATTAAAGAATGTGAACTAATTAAATGCAAAAGTGTTGGAAAACACAGTGTGATATGCAAGCATGAACTAGGAACTTAAGAAGATAGAAAAAAAATAGATGAAACTAAATAGAAGGTACTTGGAAGGTTGAAGAAGATTGGAAATGAGTTCTGGAATGCTAGTGATGATGTCACTCAAGCCTGTTAGGACTCATTTTCCATCTAGGGCAAATTAGTCCTTGGCCTAATGAAATCTCCCTGAAACAAGTCAGTCATCTGAGAAAATCACGTTTTTAGGTTCACATATGGGACTAATCCACCATGCTTGGTGAATCAATCCTCTTTTAGGGATCTAAAAGTTAGGACTAGATTCTACAGCTTTAGATCTATACTTCCACCTTCTGCAGACCTGTCCGCTTTAGAAATTGCCAAAATCGGGTTTGAAACTAATCTTTTCTTAATGATTTGACTTGAATGAAGAGAAGAAAACTTGAATGAATTTGTAATGCAATATCCAATGATTATATAGCTTCCAAAGAACCTAAATCTACATACAAACATGACAAGAAAGAGAAATTGTTGATTGTTAAGGCATGGGGGTTTGCCATGGTCAAACCCCTTTTAGGTAATTAAACCAAATTGATGAAATAAATGAATGAAACATGAAAAAATGGAATAAATTACCTCACAATGATGATTGATCTTGGATGTCTGTAGAAAATCATGTAGAATCATCCCTTGAATGCTTTAGAATGCTAACTTGAAGACTTCTAATAGAGAAACCCTAAGTTGCTTGACTTAAATGAGAAAATAGATGATAAATGAAAGATGAGAGATGTATGAATGAGAGAAGATATGTAAAATGAGGATAAAATTACTTATTTGTAGACAAGTGTGCCTTAGTACCTGATCATCACAAGTCGACATGAAGTGAAAATAAACTTTAAATTTCACTTTTTCCCGCTCAAAGGTCAAAATGGGGGCTAGATAGAACTCATTCACCACACATGGAAAATGGGTCCCACCTAGATGGGACTAATTCACCATGCATGGCACATGGGTCCCACGTGGGCCATTCTGACAGTTAAGAAGCTAGGGGATAAGGAAATAAGGTTTAAATTGCAACTTTGTTAGGTGTTTGATCAATTTAAGCCTCAGGATGCACAATATGGGTTAGAATAAGTCTATTATTGATGATGTGAATGTCAAATAGGGCTTGGGACACAAAAATCAATGTGAAAGTGTAATTAAGTACACTTTACAACAATAAAATGAGGTCCACATAGCCTAGGAAGGCACAAGAACCAATGTGAACATGCAAGACACATTACAATACTAGTTTATCATTAAATTCACTTTACAAGCCTTCTTTATTGATGTGATTATGTAAAATATGTTTTACAATGTCGAATAGGTTTATTAAGTCTAGAAAGCATGAAAGTCCTTCACAAGACTGTACAACACCTTTAAAAGACATCAATAAACATATTTTATTTAGTGTAGAAGGGTCCAAGATCTAGTGTGGATGCATGAAATTCCTCACAACACCTAAATCAAGGCCTCATTAAGTCAGTTTATCATGAAATATTCCCATGTCAAGCAAAGCGTCATTTTTTCTACGACACATATACATCATAAAATGTCACATTTGCACCATCATATAGGAAATAATATAGATTGGTTATTCTAGAAAATATGTTAAGATCATTGTATGTCTATAAGCGTTTACATCCATGAATTTATTGCATCATTTTACATCATCATCATAAATTAAGAGTGCATAGAAAATTATTGAAAAAATACCATCCATGGGCATGATTATACATACATTGTATCACATAAAAACATTGCAAATATGAAAGTAAAACATCATCCATCCATACATAGAAATAAAATGGGAACACATTACATTGAATCAAAATGAATCTTTATCTCATATATCATCAAAATATATATACAACTATCATGGTACATAAATCAGGATCGAATGTCTGTGTATATCAATCAATATAATACAATTTCCAATGGGGCTATCAAAAACAAGCCCGTGGATCACAAAAACAATGGTGTCTCTAATCAAAGTGACCCAGCCTGTGTGGTTGTTCCCTCACCAAGTAGGCCTCCCCATGATGATCCTCTAGGTGAGTAGTTTGTCGAGAAAAATTAGAACCCTAGTTGCTCGGGGCATTGCTTGATGATAGTGCACTCTATAATAATTGGCCTCTCAAAATTCCTCCCTGTATGCTCATAAAGAAACTGTGCTCTGGGAGGAGGATGCGGCCATGTGCTCTGAGTGGGGTGGCCATCTCACATGTAATACAGAGCTCTACAACCCTATCTCTTTGGACATCTGATCCAACTTTCGAGTCATAGCTAGTCTCTAGGATGTCCAATGCAATGATCTAACCATGGGCCTTTCACCTATGCATGTAGTTCTTTGGATGAGTGCATCTTGATTAGAGTGGAGGTGAGTGGGGAGTCCCTAGTCCCTGATCCCTCCGAGGTAGCTGATCACGCCTATCATCCCTAATCTGCCATATAGTCGATTTTTGTTGTGCTTCCAGTCCCACAGATCCTCGTATACATCTTGATTGGTCCACCTCCTCCTTGTCCCCATCTCATCCCGAGCCCCTAGGCCTCTTTGGCCCTTGACCTTGTCTGCTAGTGCACTTTGGGTCTCCATGCGTCTTTGAGACAATCCATGCTTGTATCAACTAAGAGGTGGCCTTAATAACTAATCCACATGGAAGCTTGTGTGAGTACCTCGTCTTCCTATACGATCATACAATGGTAACAGCCACCAATTATGCAGAAGCTCTATACTACACTTGTCTATGGGAATGGGTCATCCCATGTCATCCTCTCCCTCATAGTATGTGCAAATATCTGCTTGACACTGGTCATCGAGGAGTCTATCTTGTGGCTCACCAAAGGCATCTAAGAACTCAATCGAGGAGCGTCACCCAGCTCCACCATCATGCCTCCCTGTCTGCATGATCCTATCCTATCTCATGAAAAACAATTGTTGGGCATCATCCTACCACACTGGCCATCCAAGATATGGTTGCCATGTGAACTCTCTCATGTCATTAATGACCCTCCTCCAATGAGGGATCCTGTGTTGTCCAGTGTGTGAAAAGGAAAGTCCACCTCTATACCTCTATAGATGATTGGGTGATACAGCTCCATGTTATTTGAAGATTATGTGTAACAGCTTCGTGGGTGGAGCAACTGTATTATGTATGCTCCTAGATCAAGATGTGAAGAGTGTGACTGGCCCCAATGGCTCTCTGTCATAGTATACAGAAACTCATATAGGAAATCCAATATAGGGAGGCTACTTAATCTGGTCCCTAGGAAAGCATACTCTCTATCTAGCCATCAGCTACTAGGCCACAAGTCCTAAAATGATAGCCCATAGCAACCAAGAAAATGGTGATACAATGAGCTGTGGCTCCTGTCTCAATCGACCCTCAACATAAATAATATCCTCTAGGCCCATCCTCACATCATGGCAATCACATATCTCTTGACATCCACATCATAGATAACCCACCTCTCTCGGCCGGGGGAGCCTCTAGTACACACTCACTCCTCACGAGGATGTGATGTGGGAAGTAGTCATTACACCATCTCTCAAAGTGGTTAGAGCTCAAATTTATGGAATCTCTAAAGGCTAAATGTAGAAATGAATTGGAAGTGGCCCCTTGAGGCCTATTTATCCCTGAAAACTAGGGTTTTTTGACCTCGTTTGGCCATGCAGCTAGGGTTTTGACCCCTGATCCTGGTTTTTCCCAACTGAGGCCCGTTTTACATCGTTTTGTCATGTTTTAGCATGTTTTTGGCTTCTCAAAGCTTTTCTGGATTTCTCAGGCACCTTGTCCTTTTTTTCACAAGATCACCCAAAAATCCAAATTTGTGTCCACTCTCGAGGGGGCAGTATACCAGCATAATTAGTTTGTTGGGGCAGCATTGGGGCATGTGAAAAAAAAATGATTTTTTTTTTGGCTTTTGATCAAGACATCTTTATTCTTTGAATCAACACAACAAGTGCATTGCTTCAAAGAGGGGCAAAATGTAGACACGTAAAATGTACTGATTGATGCTATACACTTGATCCTGATTTCACTAACATCAGTTCATCCTAAATCATCCCCCTTGCTAACCATTTAATCGAATAACCTTTATTTGATTAAATTCATCATATTTCATCTCTTAAATAAATAAATAAAATTTATCTGATTAAGTCATCATCTCCTTTTAATTAAGTAAATCATTTTATTTGATTAATCCTATAGTCCCTCTTTTAATTAAATAATTCACTTTATTTAATTAATCTCTAAAGTCATCTCATTTAAATTAAATAAATTTATCTTTATTTGATTTAAAACTAACATCCTAAATCCTCTAGATTTTGCAACTTGCACAATAAATCATTTCTTTTGATTTATTAATTCTTTTAATTTCCCTCAACATGGCATAAAATGGGAATATTCCTCCAAATTTGAAAATCCCTCCAAAGGGATGTGTCCTTCCAACAAGGCATTCAATGCCTCTTACATATCCTTGTGCATTGAGCCAAGTGGCATTCAATTCATTCTTTTCTCCCTCGAACTTGTCATTTCACAAATTTCAAATTTCACCTAATATCATTTATTGGCACATTCATTAAAATGTGCTCAACCTTCCTCCATTCAGTTCTTGACAAGTTGCATTTGGCCATTGGATGTTGAATGATCCCACATTCCTCCATTTTTCTTATTCCTCAATCTTGTTCTTCTATAAATAGAAGGCTTCTTTACTCATTTTGGATCCACAACTTATAGAAATGTTACTATCTTCACATTTGGAGCTAAATTCATCCTTTTCCACAACATTTTCTATCATCATAGCTAGGTTGTTGTAGATTTCATCAAGGAACACATTGTTCATCATCATCAAGTGGATCAATCTTCATCAAGCTTGCAAAGGAGTTGGGAAAGGGCCATTTTCCACATCAAAATGTCACCAATTCCTCTATGGGATTGAGAGTTGCTTGCATAGAATAGGATTTCATAGTTTTTACTTGTGTTCTTAATTTCATTTCTTGTTCTTTGCATTTTAAATGAATTTCATGGGGAATTATGGTTTTAACTTGCATATGGAACTAATTGTGTGTTTGTTTCTTGTGTTTGTGCAGGTCTAGGATCACCATTCACAAATCATATATTATTTTTTTGTACTAGTGGAATATCTAACTATAAAAGTAAAGGATATTTAGACAAGAATGGTCAATGGAGATATAGTTGAGTAAAATGTCAAAGCTGAAAACTCTTTACATCAAGACTAGACTAATACTTAAAAAAAGGCATTTTGGAAGAAGAAGTATAAGATCTAATGGTTGAAAGAGGGGACAAAAACTTTTCTTTTTTCCACTTATCTACTTTAAAACATAGGAAGATGAAGACTATTTCTAGACTTGTTTGAGAAAAAGGAGTTGTGGGTACTTTTGATGAACATGTATGATAAATTACTTCTGAGTAATTTCAATATTCTATGATTGAACATGTCACTATTAAGATCAGTTGTTGGACAACATCCCTTCAACTTAATCTTGTGAAGAAAATACTCTTCTATTGAGGCTTGTTTATGAGGAAGTTAGGGCTACTACTTTATCCATGGGGGCTTATAAGGCTACTGGCCCAGATGGGTTTACCTACTTTTTTCTATGAATTTTGGGATATTGTAATGTTTGATGTTTTTATGGTACCTAAATATTTCTTTAGATCTAGGAAATTGCTAAAACAACTCAATAATACTTTTATTGCTCTTGTTCCCAAAAATCTTGAACCTTTAGAAATGTTTGACTTTAGACCCATCAATTTTTGTAATATTTTTTATAAGATCTTTTCTAAAATTCTTGTGAATAGGTTAAAACCTTTTTTGGGAAAAATGATCAGTGGGTGCCAAAAAAGTTTTCTGCCAGGTCATAAAATCCTTGATGTTATTGTCTCCAATAAAAAAATAATGCATTCCATGGATAAGATTAACCTCACTAGTATGGTTTTCAAACTTGATATCTCTAAAGAATATGATAAAGTATCTTGGAATTTCTTATTCCAAGTTCTAAAAAAAATTGGCTTTCATGAGAGGATCATCAGCCTTATAAAAGAATGTGTCTATAGTTAAGTATTCAATGCTTGTCAATTGAGTGCCCAAAGGTTTCTTCAATGCTAAAAGAGGGATTAGATAGGGAGACTCTATATCCCCATATCTTTTTATAATGATAGTTGAAATCATGGAAATATATTTTTTAAAATTACTTGATAATGGAGCTCTTAAGGGAATCAAACCTACCACTTACCTTAACACTTCAACTATCCAACAATTTGTTGACAACACTATACTATTTGGAAAAAAATTTGTGGTGGAAGCAAGGGAATGAAATATGTGTTTAAAAAACTATGCTATATTTTTTGGCTAGTGCATCAACTATGAGAAAAGTATGATTTACTTTTTTAACACAAACTTGGCATTACAAAGGAAAGTTAGTATTATTTTGGGCTATTATTGCGCTACTCTTTTAGGTGTTTATCTTGGGCTCCCACTTACTATTAAAGAGTTGCACCCCCCTTTTGGAACATAGTTTTAGAAAGGCTTTAGAAAAACTAGTAGAATGGAAGGGTAAACTCTTGAATCACGTTGGAAAACTTCAACTTCTTGTTGCTTCCTTGCAAGGTATCCCTGTTTGTTTCCTCATTTTGTTCAAGATCCCTAAATTTTTATTGTTGATAAATTTGAAAATATTTAAATGAATTTCCTATGGTTTACAACAAAAGAAAAGAAAAGAATAGCCCTCATAAGCTAAGATAAAGTTTGTCTTCCCAAGGCTTGTGTGGGTCTAAGCATTAGAAATATTTGTCTCACCAACAAATCCCTTATGTCTAAGGTTGGTTGGGATCTCCTTTTGAATACTAAGGATTTTTGTGGAAAAATGAAACCCAAATACTTAAACAGCACTCAATTAATCAAGAATCTTATTGAACCTGGGTATGGACTCATGGTTCTTTGATATGGAACAATACCTTAAATCCAAAAACCTTATTCAGTTGGACTTAAAGTGGAAGTTGGGGAATGGTTGTAGAATTGGATTTTGGGAGGACTCTTGGGTTTTAGACTAGCCTTTGAATAATCATCACTTTTTCAGTGACTTGGAGTGCTGCAAAAAAAATATTTTTAAGGTGGGTTGTTGATTATCTTATGGGGAATGATGGTGTTCAATAATGGAGTAAAATTGAATATTATTGTAATAATAACAGGGATCTCATCCAAACATCTCACATGCTTCAAGATAAAATTCACTTGATAAAGATCCCTTTATTTTTGAATGAGAATGGGTTTTGTTGGGTAGGGAATAGAATACGAATGCTCATAGTCAAATCTTCTTACGGTTTGTTGTTAGATAATGGAAACTACAATAGTTTTGGAATAACATCTAGAATTATCGTCTCACACAAAAATTCAATTTATATTGGTTGAAGGGAGATCACAATAAAATATAACCTAGGACAATTTAAAAAGAAGAGGTTTTTGAATCCTTAATATTTGTGTTTTATGCGAAAAAGCGGAAACGATGTCACGCTTGCTTCTTCACTATACTTTCTCTAAGGACATATGGGGTCTATATCTACAAAATTTGAGAATCAGTTGGACTATGTTTGAAAGTATAAATGGATTTATTGTAAATTGGAAATTTCCTTACACTCACCCCTTGGTTAGGGAGCCATGAAATTGAAAGGAAATATGCATCCATCCAAGATAATTTCCACATAACCCAAATAGAGAAATATATGGAAATAAGTATTTACAATCCATATGCAAAAGAATAGAGAACATACGATAAAATATGGCACAATATATACCTTGAGAAGACCCTCGAGAGGGAAAAACACAACCTCCAAAAGCATCCATTACTCATGTATTATTCAAAAATAAAGATTACAATATATATTTAGAATCTCCATAAACACCTTTGAAATATCAAGCCCTCTACAAGCACTCCATGTGAACAAGAATTTAACCACACATCCCATTCCATGCTTCAAACCTCACAAATTCTAACAAGAGATGCTCTCACCCATTATCCAAATAGCCAATCCATCCAAACTTTGAAAAATATGGATGATATTACTTTTACAAACATAAGCTCACACAAAACCATCAAGTGGTATTACATGAAACCATGTGACTAATACCATGAGCTTACAAAACCATTCACCCCTGGACATTTATATTTTGTTACTAAGTTTTCCCAATATTAAATATTTATCACAGTATTACATACAACACATAAAGTGGCCCCAAGAATGCTAACTCATGTGATGCATGCATCCCTAGATCTCCTAAGTACACCACATAATAATAAAATATTATATTATAACATTATGCAAGGTGGAAAACACATAGTCCTAATAGGAATAACATTCCTCCCCATATATGTTGAGGCATATCGAAAGAAAGGAATAATAGATTTTTTTGAAATTTTGAAAAAAATGTTAAGTAGGTGTTTAGAGATTTCTCTAAGCTACTTGTTGGAAATATCTATTAGCAATTAGAAAATTTTGAGTTTCACCCCAAAACCTCCAAAAATTATTATTGGAAATAGGTGGAGATTACCCTTGGACCCCTCTAGAATTGACAACTCTAGAATTATAGCATGTCAAAATACTAAATAGAAACTTCCCCAATGGATTGGGGAAAGTTAAATTTTGATGGGGCTGCTAAAGACAACCCAGGTTAGGAAAGTGGTGGAGGTATTACCAAATATCCTAGTTGTGAATTCATTGTGGGATTTTAGGGGGGTTTGGGGTGAAAACTAGCAATGTGGCTAATACTTTGGCTATGCTATGGGGGGTTAAAATTACCCTCATTAGGGATAAAGAACCTACAAATTGAAGGTGACTCCAAACTCATAATAGAATCGGTGGATGGGAAGGTTGAGGTGGAATTGGCTATCAATGATATTATCCATGACATTCATATAGGCTTTGACAATTATGTGCTTTCTCATCTTTATATAGGGAGGGAAACAATGTTGTAGATGCTTTGGCTAATTTGGGAATAAATTTCAATTCCTTGAGATGTTGGAGAATCAAAGTGAATCTCCCATAGAATATTAAAAAAGGGTGGAGAAAGAGTGCAAATATAGTTGGGATCCTATAAGAAATTTAAA
>VDFB02349254.1:0-18266 GCA_007258455.2 Sequoia sempervirens
TAAAGAAACTAATGAGCAAAGGCTCTTATTTATAGAGAAGCGGAGGAGTAGGGAACCCTAAAATCTCCTTGCTTTCACAATCTAGGGCTTGCTCAGCAAGCAAGCTTTATTACTAAATCTAGAAACAAGATAACAACTAAAACCCTAAAAAGCAGAAAAAACGGGAAACGCCAACTATTACATCTTATCTTCTTTCTATCCTCAAAGAATGGATAAGGATGATTCCAAGAATAGAAAGAAAGCGGGAAAGAAAGCTTCTAGAAGAAAGCTGCTTTAAAGCTCGATCACATCCGCTAGGAAATCTGAGATTGTGTCCCGGTTCGGTGCATCTATGCCATCAACAGCAAAACACCGCTTTTCAAGAATATCTTCGGCATCTTCAATAGATCTTAGGAAATCTTCAATCTCATTGGCCGCTTTATTGAACTTTGCTGACATCACTGAAATATGACCTATCCTTCCGCCAACTGGGCTGCAACTTTGAACAACGTTCTGGAACTAATTTTGCACCTCCTCAAGCCCGACATAAGAACCATCTTCAAGACTGTACTGAGAGGGGATCTCTATGACAAATTCACTGATGAAAAGGAGAGCTTCAACCACCCTTTGCCTGTAGGTGATGAATTCTTCAGATATCCTCTCGTAGGTTTTAACTTTGAAAACATGACGTTCTCTCCATGCAAGGATTTGTCTTTTGTGCTCCTTTGAAACTGCTGAACCGTAGGCTGTGTCTAAATCAGCAATGATAATCTCATGCCTAGGTTTTACTTCAGCCAATGTTTGTTCAAATCCTTGGATGCTTTGACGAAGTTTATGAGCATTCTCTCTCAACTGGAACATCCGAGCCAAGATCTCCTTTCCTCTGACAATGAAGCCCTCGATCCACTCCTGAGTCTCTTTCCCACATATGACCAGCTGTCTTAACTGATGGTGATCAGCTGGTGTCTCTAAGACCTGGGGCAGCAACTGAGTTGTTTGGGAAGAACCACGAGCAAGGTTAGAAATAAAAAGCTTAAGCTGCTGATTTTCGGCCTTGAGGGCTGCCTTGTCTTCTCCATCTTTAAGCACTCTTTCATGTAGGTTTTTGGATACAACTTTGAAGAGACTCAAATCTGCATGTCTGGTATTTCTACCAAGATTAGCCTTGACCATTACAAAATCATCCATGTTCACCTCATCTCTATTCTTATCTTCTGGAGGCACAACAGTCTCTACAACAATCTCGTTATCAGGATTCCTATCAAAGTGAACTTGCTTCTTTGCCTTCTTCTTAGGAGGTTCCTGATAAATATTATCGAGATCATCAACACTCACTTGATATGAAGGCCTTCTCCTAACCCTTCCTAAGGAGTTCTCAAGCCAAGACACCGTAGTATCTTTACTAACTTCCTCAGGAGGTACTGCTGCGATCTCTTCATCATCTTCAATATCAAGATCAATATGAATTGGTGACGAACCCGTCAAAGGTACAGGAACATGTGTTGAAGGTGGCTCCTCTATTTCTTTCTGAGGTATGGGCTCGTCAAGAGGAACTTCTGAATCAACCGTAGGCTGTTCCTGTATGACTATGCTTGAGAAATCCAACCTTCTCTTTACATTTTTATTTGATCTACATCCCTTGACGCCATCTTGAGACTGACTTTTACCCTTTCCTTTTGGCTGTGCTGTAGAAGAAGAGGGAATTATCCTTGGCGGCTCTGCTACTGGAATAGAGTTCTTCCTTTTAAGCACTAAGAAAACCTTACTATACTCAATGACTTGTCTTGTTCTGTCTTCAACTGAAAGAGATTCCTTGTTTGCCCAATTAACTTGTGGAAGAGGCTGATCCTCGATTCTTTTCTGAGTGTACATTGGTAGAAGCACATCTTCATCATCATCGGAGAGTCCTTCAATATCTTCATTCAAACAGTCTTTCATCTGATGGAGAGTCAGCCTGCTGTAACTACGCTTTCGTACTTCAAACTCATCTGCACAATTAGCCCAAAAATCTTCAAGTCTTGAATTATGCGTTGTAATTCTTTCCAATAGCCGTGGCGTAGACACCATGAGGATCAAATGACCCAGCCTCTCAGCATGGGGTTGAGTAGAATTTATCTATTCTGCTCAATTATCACGGCATGCAGCAGTCCACATGTATAATGCAATCCTAATGGGAAGTGAAGAGAGAGGGTTTCTTTCTATTTCTCAAGGCTGTGTGGACAGGTGAGCTTGCCTCCAAGAATTCCATGAAGAGATGACCTCACGATGCAGCCGGATACCTTGGCAACGTGAGTGGGGCACTGAATAACCATAAAACCACGAGATAGGTAAAGGTAGGAAACTGTATAAACCAATCTGCCCATTCGGCCATTGCTGCCCTGGCAACTGAAGAGATGCGGACGTGCAATTCATTGTCTAAGTCACGCACCGTGTACATCAAGAATGCCTCGTTCACCCTTTTGTAGTGGTGCAACGACTTTGTGAACTCCAGCTGAGGATAATAATTATATATGTGTTGAACGC
Source organism: Sequoia sempervirens (assembly GCA_007258455.2). Taxonomy (NCBI): domain Eukaryota; kingdom Viridiplantae; phylum Streptophyta; class Pinopsida; order Cupressales; family Cupressaceae; genus Sequoia; species Sequoia sempervirens. Next base: position 2,503 of record VDFB02349254.1, read on the forward strand.
TCAAAGATCCCTCGGTGTTCAATCCTCTGAATTGACCTTGATAGGCCACCAAATAGACTAGATATGACACCATGTGGAATACATGAAACTGGAAATATTATGTTATTTGTTGATGTAGGCAGTCACTTATCAAAGTAGGCCAGTCATAAAACTCGGTTTTCTTCATAATGTGAGGTATGGCATAAAACATCAAAGGTTGGAACTTGGTGGCATCCTCGGAAACAGTGACCCTGTTGAGCAAAGTGATGATGATGGCAACCTCGTCCTTGAACTCCCCTCGTCCGACATTCCTGGGCAATGTCTTATGTTTTTCTTTCATCCATCTCACGGGCAATCTTCTTTGCTTTGTATTTGTCATATGCATATTCCACATCTTTTCACCTCATCCCACTCGGTTACACTTCGGGCCATGGGGAATGGAAAAACCTTTCAACCATGCTCGGGCTTTAAATTTTCGATGGCATACATCTAGCGTGGATCTCTAGTAGCGGGTTGTAATGCTTAATGCAAAGCGATTACGAACTCAAGGCTACGAGCTGATATAGGAATAGTGACTGCTGCCGAGGAGTCGAATGACCGGGTTCTTGTTGAAGTGTTGCTGCTCTCAAAGAGCGTGTAGGTCGAACAAACCTTGACATGATGCAGAATCTGTCTCTAATTTGTTTGATGTAATTGTGAAGAGGTACTGGTCAGGACTTGAAAACATTAGGAGTGTACTCCATTTGAGAGAAAACTTGAAGGAATGGTATGAAACTGCATACAGTTCCGGACAAGTCTTGAACAATTTCTATTTTAGAATGCTGATTTTTATTAGCTAGCAGATGAATTTTTGAAATTTTCTGAGATATGGGTTTTGTTAGAATAATGATACAAGACAACCCGGATCGTCGTTTTGAAAATCTTGAATTTTTAATTTGAAAAGCAACCAAACCCTAATTTGCTGTTTTCGAAAAAGGCATCACGGGTTTTGTTGAATATCGTTAAGAAATGGACCCGATTGATTGGATTCGCAAAACTCTGACGTTTGATTGAAAAGGCGGCTAACCCTAGGTTTTTGAAAAAAAGCTGCGATATGGGTTTTCTTCAGAAGACTGATTGGAAAGGACCCAGATGGTTGAATTTTGAATGCACTGAGGTTTTCACTGACATGCAAGATAAAAGCACTTGCTGCAACTTGATGAAGTTCTTGAAAAATTCTTCAGAAGGTAGAGGCAAAAAGACCCAGATGACTGAAAAATTGAAAGCCTTGGCCTCCTGCTTGAAAAACTTGATCTTCTGGAACAGAAAACTTGAAAAAGCAAGGGTTTATGCTTGCTGGTCTGAAAAATCTGATGTAAAACCAGCAACTATGAATTCTTTAATCACAAAAATTTCTCAAACTTGCTGCTCCAACTTTCTCCTCTGGATGCTACATGCAAAAATAATGAAAAATACATTGAAAAGAAGTGTTAAATAGACTTAGGGTTCGATTTTAGGTTTTGCTTTTTTTTTCTGCTTTTATTTCAAAACCCTAAATCTCATCTTCTCAACTTGGACGCCATCTTCTTCTCAAGCAAATTTTGAAATTTTGAAAATCTTCAAAAATCTTCTAAGGCATGAAGGTTTGGGCGCCTTTCTCCAAGAGGGGCGCTCAACTTCACCAGTGTTAGTCAAAATTTCAACTTTTTCAACTTTTCTCAATTTTAACATGCCACTTCGCCTCTGATTTCTCGTTGATTTGTTTGCAGGCAGGCTGGTGAGTAGTTTCTTCTTGAGGCTGGGTGATCGAAGAAGATGTGCAGGCACCTCACCGCTTCAAAAACGATTTAGACCTCCCGTGAATTCGCGGAGGCTTTTTCCTTCCGTGGCCCAACTTCTCGAGTGTTAGCCATTTTCACGACTTTGAGTTCTTCCTTCTCCCTTTGATCTTCTGGTGAATCTTCGAGTCCGGGAGCTACGTTGATCGGACTGACTGCCTGAGTGTTTCGTTGGATAGCCAGACTGATTTTGGCGAGGCCTTCTTGGACGTTACTTCTGCAAATTCCATCATCTGAAGGCTTTAAAGCTTGGGCGCCCTTCTTCAAGGGGGGCGCCCACTTTCACCAGACTTAGAAAAATCTTCAATTTATTCAGGTCCCTCACTTCTTCAGATGACCTTGTTGGATCTTAAGCTCCGAGTGTCGGATCGCTGAATGTTTGTGCTCATCGCGAAGCTGACGGAGAATGAAGGGGGTCCTCTGGAGACACTTTTGTCAAAAATGGATTTTTTACCCTTCAAAAGGTTGGGCGCCTATCTTGACTGGGGGCGCCCATTTTACCAACACTTAGTTTATTTTTCACCTTTTTCACTTTTGCTTTGAATTTCTCTTTTCACCTCTCGTCGGACCTTCTGTTCAGCCTTTTGAATCTGATGACTGCGAGCTCCGTTTGTCGTGCTGAATAGCTCACTGCAAAGCCAGTTGAATTCTGAAGACATCCCGTTATAGCTTCGACTGCAAATTCCTCTGTCTGCATCCTTGAAAAGTTGGGCGCCTTTCTCTTCTTAGGGCGCCCAGTTTCTCCAGACTTAGAAAAATTCATAATTTATTCAACTTCAAGTTTCAGATTTTCACTTTATACCTTCTACTTTGACTTGAATTTGCCGGAGACTGGATCATCAGATGCTCTGACGGGGATATCCATCGCGAAGCTGACTGAAAACTGAGCAACTTCCATTGGAGACCGTAACCCTAATTTCTTCATCTGATGCCCTAAAAAGGTGGGCGCCTTTCTTCAACTGGGGCGCCCAAACTTAGCAGACTTAGAAAATTTTCATGACTTTTCACTTTTCTTCCTCGATCCTCGTGCATGTTCATCATTTCACTTTCTGCTGGAAGTTTTGAATGCTAAAATTAACGCCTGGCAGTCGGATGACCTCCATTGATGACCTCGAACTCCAGTTATGCGAAAAAATGAATAGACCCGATGGGGGAGCCCGATTATTTTAAGATTAAGTACCGGCGATCTGGGACACATTTTGAGCCAATCAAAATCGGTTGGACCACTGCGGACCAACTTTCTATTTTTAGAAATTTTCTATTTTAGAAAATTTTGCCATATCCGTTTGAAAGAAACCCGGAAAACCAGAAAACTTTACTATTTGAAAATTTCTAAAATAGCGGTTTTCCTAAAATTTAGGGATGAAAAGCGAGATCACGGGTTTTGTAGGTTAAGCCGCTCTTAGGACCAGATCGTCAGAAATTGAAAAATTTGTGTTTTAACCCTCCATGCAAGACATGCACACCCAAATTTTGACCTTTTTGACTGATTTGACAAGACTTTACTCATTTCTTCAAAATGTCTAAGTGTAACAAAAATTTTAATTTTGGGGTACAACATTGGCTCTGTTTGGGGACCATGGCGGATACTTTCGGCATAGGAGAACCATAGAATCTCTGAATTTTGAGCTTAGACCAGTGCCTTGTCCATTGGGTATCGGAGTCAGCATCATTTCCTAATCACCTAATTTGCAGGACATTCCTTAATCACCTATTACCGGACTTCCTAAAAAAATCACCTAATAGTTGGACTTCCCTATTAATCACCTAAAACAAGACTCCTAATCACCTAAAACACGACAGGACTGTTACGGAAAGGGGAGAAACAACATAACGAAAACATCACGGAAAGGGGAAACACATTACGAAAAGCAATGAAAAATATGTACAAAGATTGAGTTTTGAGAACTTACTCCACCCCCGGAGGGACGAAGTGCTTCAGATACTGCCCGCTATGTGGTAGAGGGAGGAGACTTCCATCCAAGCGCGAGAGAATATAGGTGTTCTCTCCGGCGAACTCGTGAATTGTGAAAGGTCCCAGCCACAAGGAATCAAATTTCCCATGCATTCCCTTGGGCTCATGTCTCTTATCCCATAAGAGGACTTGATCTCCAACCTCGAAATCTCGATGGCGAGCTTTCTTGTCAAAAATTTTCTTCACCCGCTCTTGGTGCTGAGTGATTCTATCTACTACCTCTTCCCTTTCTTCTTGAAGCTTAGTCAGGTACAAGATACGTTTCTGAACAGGATCTGTGAACTCTCCATCTTCTACTGAGGTCGCCAGCTGCAAGGCGGACAACTCCAATGTGATGGGTATCATTGCTTCTGTACCATACAGGAGTATAAAGGGTGAGGTACCAATGGCTCTCTTCGGAGTAATTCTGTCGGCCCAGAGAGCATCATAAAGTTTCTTGTGCCAAGTTCGCTGACTGGAATCAACCAACTTGCGAATGATTGTGACAATGTTCTTGTTTGATGATTCAGCCTGTCCATTACCCTGGGGGTAATAATCTGATGAATGAGATAGTGTAATGCTGTGATCAAAACAGAACTCCATTAGCTCCTCTGACGAGAAACATGTTGCATTATCTGTCACAATTTTGCGAGGCACTCCAAAGCGTGTGACAATGTTTTCCTTTAAGAATTCACACACGACCTCGGACGTAGCTCGCTTGGTAGGAATGGCTTCAACCCATTTAGTGAAATAATCAGTAGCTGTAAGGACATAAATATGCCCCTTGCTGGAACGTGGGTTGATAGGACCAATAAAATCTAGACCCCATTGCTGAAATGGAGCATCTATAACAACTGGCCTGAGAGGAGCGGCTGCTAACTTCGCTTTGCCAACAAACTGTTGACACAACTGACATTTATGTACCCACTCGTATGCATCGCGGAACATAGTCGGCCAAAAGAACTGAGCCCGCAAGATTTTAAAAGCTGTTACCTTCGATGAAAAGTGACCACCGCATGCTTGATTATGGAAAGCTTCCAGCAAGCGCCGTTGTTGATCTTTGGTAACACACAACAAGAATGTTCCGTCAAGGCCCCGCTTGTACAAAACATTGCTGATGATTATATAATTCTGCGCTTTTAGCTTAAGCGTTCTCCTTTGTTGCTTGTTCAGGTGATTTGGACAATCACCGTATGTTAGGTAATACCATATCTCAGTAAACCATTCTCCCGAAGACTCGATCAGCAAGACCATTGGAAGGTCTTCTTTAACTTCAGGTTCAATCTCGGGTATACCTTTAGCTTGAAGTTTCTTATCACCATCTTCCGCCATCAACTGACAAAGACCTCTCCCGCGAACGAGTTTGGTCGGCTTGATCTCCAAGTCATACTCTTGAACCTTCGCGATCCAGTTTCCTCTTTTGGAGCCCATCTCCTGTTGAGTTAACACGCTCTTTACTGCTGGATCTGTGACATACACGACGGTGTGAGAATTTAGGATATAGAATCTGAAATTCTTTACAGCTCGAACCACCGCATAGGCATTCTTTTCAATCTGAGAGTATCTTGATTCGCTGTCCTTGAAACTGCAGCTCATGAAAGCTATTGGAGATTCAGTTTCTTCGTTTAACTTTTGTGTCAGAATGGCAGACAGAGTATACTCTGATGCATAACAATAAAGGATAAATTCCTTTTCAAAATCAGGACGGACTAGCACTGGAGCTCGACTGATGGCTTCTTTTATCGCTGCGAACGCCTTCTTTCCTTCTTCCGTCCACTTGAAAACTGTCTTCTTCTTCATCATAGCAGATATATCTTTAGTCAACTCAGAAAAATCTGGTACAAATCTTCGTATGAAATTTACCTTACCAAAGAAAGAGTGTACCCCTGTTCTGCTTGTTGGAAGAGACAAACTTCGGATAGCTTCAACCCGGCTTGGGTCAATTCGAGTTCCCTCCTTGGAGACGATGTGGCCAAGCAACTTGCCTTCCGTCACCGCGAAGATAGACTTCTTAGGATTCAATGATATTTTATGATATCTGCATCTCTCAAAGACTTTCCCTAGATGTGAAAAGTGATCTTGTCGTGTCTTTGAGAAAACAGTGAGGTCGTCAAGATAGACAACTATTACTTTATTCTTCAAATCACCAAACGCCAAATCCATGGCTCTTTGAAATGTAGCACCGGCGTTGATGAGGCCGAAGGGCATTCTTTCATAGGCAAATGTACCCCACGGGGTTGTGAATGCCGTCTTGAATTGATCTTCCTCAGCCACCGCTATTTGATTATAACCAGAAAAACCGTCCAATAAAGACAGCATCTCTGAACCGGTAACCGTCTGTAAAGTGTGCTCCATGATCGGCAAAGGATAATTATCCTTGAGCGATGATTGATTCAGGTTCCTGAAATCGACGCAAATTCTGATTTCTCCGTTCTTCTTGCGCACAGGAACTATATTCGACACCCAAGTGGAATGATGGATCGGAAAGATGATCTTTGCATTCACCATCTTCTGGATCTCCGCGTAGATGGTGTCTTGAATCCGCGGATTGTAGTGTCTTTGCTTTTGCCTGAAGGGCTTTGCTTCAGGTCGAAGAGGAATTGTGTGAGACAATTCTCTTGGTGTAAAAACTTTTAAATCTTCATATGACCAGGCGAAGACATCTCGGTATTGCTGGAACAAAGAAATGAACTTCTCGCTCTCCTCCACCGTGCAACATGTACCTAAATTAACAAGCTTGGGCTTGTCAATTGTACCAATATTGACTTGTTGATATTCGGCAGAAGTTCTGTCACTTGAATTTCTCTGCTCTTGAATGTATCTATCATGCCTGTCAAAAATATTCTCCAAGGAAACTAAACCCTTGGGAATTTTATTTCCTTTCAACTGGATTATGCTGGATTCTGGTTCTTCTGGAACTTCTTTATCTTCAGCAATCTTTGGCGTATCAGAAACTTCTGTTATTGCTTCTCTGTGAGTAGATGAACTGCCTTCAAAGAACAATTCCTTGAAATTATCTCCCATAACAAGAAACTCCTTAATGTGTTCATCATCGTTAAAGACTTGCCAATTATCACAGTTGTCAGGTACAGCTGGCCTGTATATTAATTCAATGGCAAACGCATTCTGACGAAAGTCAGAATGTGGCATGAAAAGTGAAGCTGATACCGCGAGGGCATCTGCTCTGCTATTTTCCAGACGTGGAATGTACTTGATATCAAATGCTTCGAACCAATCTATTGCATTCCACACCCTATTTCTATAATGTCGAAGACGATCTGCTTTCACTCTGAATTGATCTCTGACTTGCTTTACAACAAGCTCCGCATCACCTTCGACCTTAAGGTATTTGATACCCATATCTTTTGCATTCCTGAGACCTAGTAAAAGCGCCTCATATTCCGCCGTATTATTTGTACATTCAAATTGCAAGCGGTATGCGAAAGGATATAATTGTCCTTCAGGAGAAATTATCACAACTCCCGCTCCTGAACCAGCAGTGGAACAACTCCCATCGAACTGCAAAGTCCACAACTTAGGATCATCTGCTGATTTCTCTACGATGCATGCGACCTCTTGACTTTCTTCAGGAACCTCCGACAGCATGGCGTAAGTACCAAGACCCGTTTCTTGATATAGAACTTGAGCTTGAGGATCTTGAGACTTCACGACCGCAAATCGAGATTTGGGTTCTGGTTCCAGCTTGAAAGTTCCTTTCTTTAACGGAATATTTGCAGAAGACCAATCCATCTGAATCTCTCCACCGAGGTCCTTGCAAAAGCTTCTGCTTAATAGCATCCCATAGCTTGCTGGAATGTCAGCTACTAGGATGGTCATCATGATTTTCTTTTCAGGACAAGCCGCCAACCTCACTTGAGCATCTTTTAATTGACCGACCAACGGCACCGACTTGGACTCCAGTGAGTAGCATTTGTCCTTTGTCTTGGTGCACGAAAGTCCTAGAGCATTCATCACTTGTAGAGGCATGACGTTATCGGAAGCTCCGGAATCGATGATACAATTGCTCAATTTGTAACCTCCTATATATAGAGAAATATAGAAGGGCTTAGGCTTGTCTTCCGCCGGAACGGATGATTCGAGCAATGTGGGCTGCTTGGTAGGTCCTTTCTTCACAAATTTGAGAAGTCGGTCCACTTGCTCTGGATGATCTTGGAGATACTCTAACTGAGAAATCTGCACTTTGTTCTTCATCAATGAATCTACAATGTCAAAATTTGCTGAGGACGAACCTTCAGCAACTGCTTTCATGTTCTCTTGAGAAGACTTAATATTTGAAGTAGAAGCTACTTCTCTTTCTTTTCTTTTGATATCTTCAACCTCTCTTCTTCCTCTTCTTTGTGTGCCCTCAGATGTTGAGCTCTGGTGAACACAGGAGTCGTATGATTCTCAGGATTAACTGCAAGAGAGTACTGACAAATATCTTCTTCTTGTTCTTCAAAAACGGGTTCACTTTCAAAGTAGCCCGTTGCGGAGTCGCCATCGAAGTTGTCCGATTGAGGTAAGACAACATTCGAACTTGGAGTTGGAACGAAACTTGGTGCAGGTGCAGCTTCGGCATATCCCATTATCTCGTTCATTCTGACATTTTCAGGGCAAGATGCGCCGGCATGTTCAGTGGAATCATGAAAAGAGCAAAACACAGCATTTTGTGTATTGTCGGCCGCTTGCCTTGGTGGAGGTGGCCCTCGTGGCTTGTAATTGTTGTAAGGCTGAAAGTTATTCCTCCTTGGCTGATATGGCTGCTGAGGTTGATAAGGCTGCTGTGGTGCGGGCAAGGCAGGTGGTGGTGCAACTTGAGCAAGAGGCGTTGGCTGAAGTGGCAATTGCCTCTTGAGAATAGTTACTTCATTTGCAACCCTTTGAAGTAATGGATCAGCAGAACTTTGAACCAAAGGTCTAATAGCATCTCCTCTGATCTTTCCTGAAGTGATCATGTTGTCTTCAATTTCTATTGCACCTTGTTGTGCTTCTCCCAGTTCCGTCTCATGCGCCGATCTTATGATAAAGGCTATCTCTGATGGAAGTGCATTGATGAAACTGCTTAACAGGATCTCAGGCGATGGATTGAGTGTATATGAAAGACGAGTAACCAGGCGGTTAAACCTTGCTACGAACTCTCTCATTGGTTCATTGTCCTCCTTCTTTGAATTGGAAAGTCGAGCAAACAACTGGTGGCTATCTTCAGCTGGTTTGAACCTCGCGAGAAACTTTTCAGTCATAGTATTCCAGTTGGTTATGCAACCGGGCCCCAAATGATTGAACCATTCGGCAGCAGCTCCCGCGAGTGTCTCAACAAAGAGACGAACAGCAACATCTTCATGACCTACATGCAAAACAGCGCAAGCCGTTGAAAAGGCTGAAAGATGATCATCAGGATGTTGACTTCCATCACCTTGGAAACGTGGAAAGTGCTTTCTTGACCCCTTAGGCAATTCGTGATTTGCCCCTAAGGCCAAAGGTCCAATATTGTCACCCCAAGGCAGTGGGGGACCTCTTCTCCGATTGCGATTGTTGTTGTCATCGTTGTTGCGGTTATCACCCATTGCTTCGAACTCTTCTTCTTCGAACACAGGTACGGTGTTGAACTCAGGAACTGTGTCGGATTCAGGTACTGTGTTGGATGATTCTCCAACTTCTGTATGATGCGTATGTGGAAGGAAAGTATCTTCTTGGAAAAGCGGATTTGTTCTTGTTCTCCTCCTTGTATAGACTATGTAAGCCAGGATTGTCTAGTCCCACGCGGGTGGTGGCAAGACAGGTCTCTCGGCTGCAATATCGGCTTTCTCTTCCTCTTTGTCTAGAATAGCAGCAGCGTTTCTCCACTGAGCAGGGGTCTCCTTCTTCTCAAAGATGAAACTTCTCAGGCTGCTGATAATGTCCACTTGCTCTCCTTCAATTATCTGGAAACTTGGCTGGATAACTGGAGGTGTAAGATCAGGTTGTTGAACTGGAGCAGTAGGACGCCAGATGGTCATACCCGTGACATAAAGCCTAAGCTTTCTTTGTTGTTTAAAGCCTCGTGCCCCACGGTGGGCGCCAGAAAACTGTTGGCGTTTAAATTCGCACCTCTGGAATGCGGATTTGAAAACGGACAGCTATGCACAGATAAACTGCTCTTCAAATTAGGAGGGGAAGCTCCCTCTTGCTGATGGTGTTTGAAAGAAAGTAAACTAAAACTAAGTTGCCTATCTTTTTGATCAGCTTGGAGCACAAGGTTTATTAAACACAATCGCCATAGCTGAGATTTTCTGATTTAAAGAACTTCAACTACGACTAACTCAAACTAGAGACATTCCTAACTTCTCAAGTAATAGCGAGCAAGAGAAATCAGAAATAAACAAGGTAGATTCTCGACAAAATGCTTTAACAATCTCTCTCTCAACAAGCACCTACACACTTCAGCATGAATTTTGAAATAAAGATCATGAAGCATAGCATAGATACTTGAATCACGAGATTTTTAGACCAGGAGCAAAGGAGGGCTCATAGTTTTATTTATCAAATCTCTAAAAACAAAGCTCACTTCTAACATGCCTTGAATAAGAAATTGCAGCTAAAGAGGCTTGCAATCTTATTCTTACACAATAGAAACAGCAATCACACTAACTCCTTGTTGGCTAAAGAGGCTCAACAGTTTGCTATCACAAAACACAAGTGAACAATGCTTGAGCAACAAATAGAGAGCTGCAATAGGCTCCAGCGTTTGTTCTCATAAAGGCACGGTTAAAGAAACTAAATGAGCAAAGGCTCTTATTTATAGAAGCGGAGGTAAAGGGAACCCTAAAATCTCCTTGCTTTTTCACAATCTAGAGCGCTTTCGGCAAAGCAGCTTATTGCTAAATCTAGAAACAAGATGGCTGCTAAAACCCTAAAAGCGAGAAAAAGCGGGGAAGCGCCAACTATTACATCTTATCTTCTTTCTATCCTCAAAGAATGGATAAGGATGATTCCAAGAATAGAAAGAAAGCGGGAAAGAAAGCTTCTAGAAGAAAGCTGCTTTAAAGCTCGATCACATCCGCTAGGAAGTCTGAGATCGTGTCCCGGTTCGGTGCATCTATACCATCAACGGCAAAACACCGCTTTTCAAGAATATCTTCGGCATCTTCAATAGATCTTAGGAAATCTTCAATCTCATTGGCCGCTTTATTGAACTTTGCTGACATCACTGAAATATGACCTATCCTTCCGCCAACTGGGCTGCAACTTTGAACAACATTCTTATGTTTTCTTTTCATTCACTTCAGTACCATCTTCTTGTTGTCTTTGTCTTTATGCATATTCCACATCTTTTCACACTCATCCCTCGAAAGAGTTACACTTTCAGGCCATGGGGGAATGGAAAAACACTTTTCAACCATGTCGGGCTTTAAACTGCAAATCAACCTACCATCTGCTGACTGGATCTCCCTAGTAGCCGGGTTGTAATGCTTAATGCAAGCGATTACGAACTCAAGGCTGCGGCTGATATAGGAATGAAACTGACTGGCTGCGAGGGAGTCGAATGACCCGAGTTCTGATTGAAGTGTTGCTGCTCTCTCAAGCGTGTAGGTGAACAAACTGACATGATGCAAGTCTGTCTCGGTGTTTTGATGTAATTGTGAAAAAAGTGCTGATTCGGACTTGAAAGCATTAGGAGTGTACTCCATTTGAGAAAACTTGAAGGCGTAAACTTCATACATTTTGAGACAAGTCTTGAACAATTTCTATTTTTAGAATGCTGATTTTTGTGTGTGCTTCAGCGAATGAATTTTTGAGAAATTTTACAGATATGGGTTTTGTTGAATGGCCGATACAAGACAACCAGAGATCGTCCGTTTTTTAATCTTGAATTTTGGTAGAAAAGCAGCAAACCTAATTTCTTCAATTTTTCAGAAAAGGCGGCATCACGGGTTTGTTGAATATAAGTTAGAAATGGACCCAGTTGATTGGATTTGCAAAACTCTGACGTTTGGTTGAAAAAACAGCCAACCCTAGGTTTTCGAAAAAAGTTGCGATATGGGTTTTCTTCAGAAGACTGATTGGAAAGGACCCAGATGGTTGAATTTTGAATGCACTGAGGTTTTCATTGACATGCAAGATAAAAGCACTTGCTGCAACTTGATGAAGTTCTTGAAAAATTCTTCAGAAGATAGAGGCAAAAAGACCCAGATGACTGAAAAATTGAAAGCCTTGGCCTCCTGCTTGAAAAACTTGATCTTCTGGAACAAAAAGAATGAAAGAACAATGGTTTATGCTTGCTGGTCTGAAAAATCTGATGTAAAACCAGCAACTATGAATTCTTTAATCACAAAAATTTCTCAAACTTGCTGCTCCAACTTTCTCCTCTGGATGCTACCTGCAAAAATAATGAAAAATACATTGAAAAGAAGTGTTAAATAGACTTAGGGTTCGATTTTAGGTTTTGCTTTTTTTTTGCTTTTATTTTCAAAACCCTAAATCTCATCTTCTCAACTTGGACGCCATCTTCTTCTCAAGCAAATTTTGAAATTTTGAAAATCTTCAAAAATCTTCTAAGGCATGAAGGTTTGGGCGCCTTTCTCCAAGAGGGGCGCTCAACTTCACCAGTGTTAGTCAAAATTTCAACTTTTTCAACTTTTCTCAATTTTAACATGCCACTTCGCCTCTGATTTCTCGTTGATTTGTTTACCCGATAGGCGAGCTGAGTGGTTTACTGCGGAGCTGGACTGATTCTGAAGAAGATGTTCTGGAGGCACCTCCGGCTAAAAATTTGATCTCGACCTCCGAATTCATGGGAGGCTTTTCCTTCTAGGGGCGCCCAACTTCTCCAGTGTTAGCCATTTTCCTGACTTCCAAGTTCTTCCTTCTCCCTTTGATCTTCTGGTGAATCTTCGATTCCGGGAGCTACGTTGATCGGACTGACTGCCTGAGTATTTCGTTGGATAGCCAGACTGATTTTGGCGAGGCCTTCTTGGACGTTACTTCTGCAAATTCCATCATCTGAAGGCTTTAAAATTTGGGCGCCCTTCTTCAAGGGGGGCGCCCACTTTCACCAGACTTAGAAAAATCTTCAATTTATTCAGGTCCCTCACTTCTTCAGATGACCTTGTTGGATCTTAAGCTCCGAGTGTCGGATCGCTGAATGTTTGTGCTCATCGCGAAGCTGACTGAAAATGAAAAGGGGTCCTCTGGAGACACTTTTGTCAAAAAGTGAACTTTCACCCTTCAAAAGGTTGGGCGCCTATCTTGACTGGGGGCGCCCAGTTTACCAACACTTAGCTTATTTTTCACCTTTTTCACTTTTGCTTTGAATTTCTCTTTTCACCTCTCGTCGGACCTTCTGTTCAGCCTTTTGAATCTGATGACTGCGAGCTCCGTCTGTCGTGCTGAATAGCTCACTGCAAAGCCAGTTGAATTCTGAAGACATCCCGTTATAGCTTCTACTGCAAATTTCTCTGTCTGCATCCTTGAAAAGTTGGGCGCCTTTCTCTAACTGGGGCGCCCAGTTTCTCCAGACTTAGAAAATTTTTCAATTTATTCAACTTCAAGTTTCAGATTTTCACTTTATACCTTCTTCTTTGACTTGAATTTGCCGGAGACTGGATCATCAGATGCTCTGACGGGGATATCCATCAGCGAAATTTGGTGGCCGAGCAACTTCCATTGGAACCGTAACCCCTAATTTCTTCATCGATGCCCTAAAAGGTGAAGCCTTTCTTCAAAATTTAGGCGCCGAGCTTGCTGAACTTAGAAAATTTTCATGACTTTTCCTTTTCTTCCTCGATCCTCGTGCATGTTCATGTTTCACTTTACGTTGCAGGAAGTTTGAATGCTAACATTGACGCCTGGCAGTCAGATGACCTCCATTGATGACCTCGGAACTCCAGATATGCTTCTTAAAAAGATGAATAGACCCAGTAGGGCAAAGCTGATTATTTTAAGATTCTGACTGTACCAGCCTGATACGGACACATTTTGAGCCAATGAAAATCAGTTCGGACCCTGTCGGACCAACTTTCTATTTTTAGAAATTTTCTATTTTTAGAAAATTTTGCGATTATCCGTTTGAAAGAAACCCGAGAAAAACCTAGAAAACTTTACTATTTGAAGAATTTCTAAAATAGCGATTTTTCCTAAAATTAGGGATGGCGAGATCTAGGTTTTGTAGGTTAAGTTGCTCTGACCAAACCTAGATCATCATATTTTGAAAATTTTACGTTCTAACCCCTCATGCAAGACATGCACACCCAAATTTTGACATTTTTGACTGATTTAACAAGACTTTTACTCATTTCTTCAAAATGTCTAGAGATTAGCAACCTAAAAATTTTAATTTTGGGGTACAACAAGATGAACCAGCAAAACAAAAATTGACAAAACTCTGAAAATTCATCAACATATGAGCTCAATCTGCTAGTCTGATATTGAGAAGTAGCAATTAGCAAACTAGGTGTTATCTTTCAAACACGAAATTGGACAAGAGGCTAGGAGGTAAGCTTTCCTCGAAGCAATAATTCAGTTGTCATTCCAACAGCATAACAGTAGTAAAGTTTCATGGTTGCTCAAAGTTGGTGCAAAGCTTTCATTTTATAGAAAAGGAGATGTCTCTTCGAATTCCTTCCAAGGCACGCCAAAAGACACAAAAGACTCTTCAAATTTCCAAATATCTTTTAATTACTCAAAATGGCGTCCCACTTCAAGCCACATTAAACTTTTAAAAAATATTAACTCCTCATTAAAATGGTGTCCACTTTTCCTCAAGGCATTAGAGACTTAATTAATATTTAATTCTTATGAAGGCATCCCCCTTCAAGTCCACCTTTTAAGAACAACTTGAAGTTATTTCCCTAGGCCAAGGGGTCAACAGCAAATTATAACATTAATGCCTTTATGTAAGAAATTCATCAAAATAAAACCTTCAAAAGCCAGAACTTGAACTCATATAATTGCTCCAACTGTAAATGAAGACCTGAAGACTAACAACTACATACTGCCAAAAATAGTATTTACTATAAATAGTAAACACTCAAAATTGCCTCAAACCTCCAAGCAAGGAAACCCTAATTTTACCTCAACGAGCCTACGGGCCTCTGGAATAGGCTGATGAGTAACTGAACTGATCACTGATGAGAAGGGGACATTACAACGTCCTTAATCAACGCATCTCTTCATGAGGCACTCTAGTTAAAGTCTTAACAAACAGTCGCATCTAATTCAGTTTAGTTAAAGTCTTAATGAACAGTTGATTTTATCTTGACAAATCAGATTCAGATCTCTGACTTCGATTCAGTCAAAAACACATCATGAAGCAAGCAATCTTCAGATTTCTGACTTCGATTCAGTCAATATGTCTACAAGCAATCGAGTAGTTTTTAAGATGAGTATTGATAACTGCACTTGTGCATTATTTCGAACTAATCTTATCAGATTTTGATAAATTCTGAGTGCCAATTCTGAGTGTGGAAAGTTAATCTAATCTGCAATCCATCAAACTGAGTGATCTTCTGAAAAAGCTCGAATGACAATATACTGAATGATCTATGATCTTCAATAGGCTCAACAAAAAACTGAGTGATCTGAATGAGATCTTTACCATGTGCTTCATTTGACATCAATGACGATTCTTCTAACACTGATTTGGCCCCCTGGATCTACTGGTTTGGGTCTAATCCAGCCTGGATCCAAATCTGGGTTCGGTTGAGCAAGGGGTGCATGCAAGTTTCCACCATTTGTCTGTGGGTTCAAACTCGGGAAAACCTATTACAAATTTAGATGTTCTCTCTGCTGCCATAACAAACCTGCCAGTTTTCTAAAAAAATTTCTGCCTTTTTTCATTCTATTATGCACTTAACTTTGCATATTGGTGATAAGAATTTATTTTCTTGCAATATCTATGCAAATTTACTGTCAGAAATATTTTACACAATGGTGTACATGTACTCTAAGCTCTATGGAATGCAGTTCATGCTCTCTGCATTGAATTTGGATTGAATCTATGTCTTTCATGTTTGGAATTTGAATAACTCTAGTGAACA
>VDFB02349255.1:0-24691 GCA_007258455.2 Sequoia sempervirens
ACCCCCACAAGGGGGATTTTCCCCCTTCACCCCTACAAGGGGCACTACCCCTTGACCCTGCCAGTGGCTGCCACCCCCGGGCCCCTACTTCAATATTACAAAAAATAAAAAAATATGGGGGAATTGCACCGACCAACTATGCAAATTTTTAAACGAGAGATTCACCATTGTAATTAATCTTTTTAGTGATTATTCGCTAGGATTCACCATTGTGATTATTATTTTTACCAATTATTCATTAAGATTTGCCAAGATTTTACATTTTTTTTTAATAATGTGTATAGATTCACAAGGAAAATTAATATATTTTTTCAAAGAAAAGGAAAGATTTGCCAAGATTTTACACCTTCACTGGGGGGGGGGGTTTCTTAAAGTTATCCCTCGCATGTAGTGAATATCGTACTTCACTAGACCTTGTGTATTTATCACTTACTACTATTGTAGAAACTAACCTAGTGAATATCATAGTTCATTATCCTATGACGTTTCTTGTAAAAGATCACTTAGTGAATATCAAACTTCACTAGCCTGTGATGCTTTGGTTCATGGGTCACTTAGTAAATATTATACTTTGTTAGCCTATGATTCATGAATATCTTGGGTACAGATCCTAGTAATATTTTTGTGGAGCTTTCTAGTCAGTGATTATCATACCCCCTTGCATGTTTTCATTTTGTTTGTACTATGTAGTGTTTTCATTTCATGTTCATGTTTACATTATGTTATGGTGTTTGTCTTCATCATGTATGCTTTATGTTTTCATGCTACATTGCACCTCATGTGTGTGTTCCTTTTTCCTTACATTGTGTTTCCATAAGATCTTGAATTTGGGGGGCTAGCACATCCCCTAGATTCGATGTTGTCTTATCTCTTCAATATTTGGATAATTAAACCCTTCTTGGCTTATCCTTACTTTAGTGTGAGTCGAAGTGTAATTTCATACTCTCACTAAAGTGGGGGATAAATGTAACACCAAATAATGTCACCCTTGACAATTTCACACTAGGTTTAGCTCTCACCTATGTGCTTGGACCTAGTTATGCATTTAATCTACCCGTTTTATAAATATCTTCAGAAATTGAGAGATGGGATCGAAAATAAACATTTAACATTTAACACTGATGTTTAAGGACCCAAAAAGGATGGGTCTGGACTAGGGTATCCAACACCCTTGTGCAACCTATTTTGGCTAAATTTGAAATATATTGGTGTCAACATTTATTTAAAAATCGAAAGTCATTTGTTGGCTATCAATATTTGATTTTTGGGAAATTAAAAAATTGCATATAAATACAAGTCATTTTCATAATTTTAATCCTAGGAACTTTGAAGAGAAAATCCCAAGGCAATTAATTGGGAAATTGAGCAGTCAAGAGTAGATTTAGAAAAATTACAACAATATTTATTTGAGTCAAGCATCATGTTATCCATGCATCATGTTTTCATGTGAGTTTATTCATGTTTCATGTTTATTTGTTTTGTGAGTACTAATACTTGTAGGACTTCAAATAAAGCATCAATTTCTCCTTGAAGGTGATGAGTACATTGACTTCAATCCATCAAGGAATGTGAATGTGAGTGGTGAGTTACAGTAATTGTCAATTTGTCATTTTTTTTATCATTTAGCCTTTGCCCGACCAAGGGTAAGCTCTCTTTTTACATCATCATAGCCGTTTTGGAGGTAGAAATACCAAAATGAGGTTTGGATTAAGTAAGCCCCTATATGACACAACCCTTCCCCCTCTTTTATGTGTGTAGGCTATAGATCTAAAGTGAATTGGAGGAAGATTAAAGACCTAATTTCTCATTCAAGCATTTAAGTCCTACAAGTCATCAAAACAAGGAAAGTGGATTTTATTAACGACAAATGAAGTTTCGATAGTGAGTACAAAAGAGAAGATCACACATACTAGGATCAACAAGAGAGTGGAATCAAATCTTGAGTAGCTATTTCCTAGTCTAGGGTACCCAATGCCCCTGTCCAACTATTTCAAGCCTAAATTTATATACCAAGTTCTTCTATGTTTGCCCTATATTATTTTAAATTTTGTTTCTTTTTATCAATCTTGTTTTTTCCAAAAATATCAATAGTTTTCTACATTTTCATAATTAACCTAGGAACATCATTGCATCATCAAATTAAATCAATTAATAATCAATTAATCATATCAACTTATCAACCCAACAAAGGATTAAAACCTTGATCCACCATTCTAGCTCTTCCATTGAGGTTTGTAGCCAAGTAGGTGTTGAGATCACTTTTAATCCCCCTTTCCCTTTTGTGATATTGGAACTAGTGTGATTTAGGCCCTAGATCCATTTTTCCAATATCACAATGAGTACAAAGGAAGAAGATTCACATAAAAATAAATAATTTTTTTGGGTCAACATGAAGGAGGCCTAAATATCTCAACACTTTGCATTGTCCTCAAAAGAAAAAGAAAGCTAATATACAACATATAGAAGAATGTTGATGCACATAGAATAATTAACAACATATTATCTTCCCCAAATCCATGTATCTACAAGGTTATCATGGGTTCTCCAAGTAAGAACAAAAAAAAACATTGAAGAATGAGGGAATACAAACAATCAAACAAAAAAAAATCCCCTAAAATAAGGAAGGTATTGCTAAACTAGTGCCAAGCATCTGACCTGAAACAAGAGCCAAATATATAGTTGAAAGGACAACACTATCTTGGACATATTGTGAAGTGATTGTCAATGATCTTGTAAAGATCATGGACAACTTTGTAATAACATCCAATGATTCAAATATATACATCCTTTAGGAAAAGAGTGTGTTGAATACATTGTAGGAACAAACAAGATAGGAATGCCACTGGTAACTTCTCGAGGAGGAGCAATGACATGCATAAAGGAAGTTGGCACTTCTTCTCTGAGAAGAACTAATGCAAAAAGGTCTTGGAAATATGGATAAGGTGGATTAGGCTTCTTATTATGAAATTGTGGTGTGGGACCTTGATCAAAATCACATTTAGAAAATTGATGATGAATGTTAACATCAATCATGGTAGGTTTGGGGATGTCAAGAAAGATTTGATGATGAGTATATTATGGAGTAGGATGTATACCAAGAGTAGCACTAGATACAACCTTTGTGTTAGGAATATTTAGAGGATCAATAAAAGGTGGAATGTTAGGAAGTGTTGGAATAAGAGGCAAGACCATCAAAGGAGCAAAAAAAACTTGCACCATTTTAGTGTTGAAAATGGAGGTAACTATGTAGCTTTAAAAATTGTAAAACTATTATACTATAGATGTAATTAAGTGTTATTTGTTACAATTTCTTCGTGGATGATTATCTGTTTAGATTCATTTTACCATTTGTAGAAATAGATAGAAGATTGTAGAAGAATAAGACTAGAAGATAGAAGTGACACGAGAAACCCTTTCGGGAAAAAACTCCACCACTAGAATCAATAGTGCTTGTATTATTTAACCTTAGAACAAGATTACAATAATTCTTTATTAATCCTTGCTTGAGATGCTTCGTTTTGCTTCAACAATTCTTCTTCACAACTTGCAATAAATTCTGATGGAACTCTCTTCAACTTGCTGCAATTTATATACAATAATGAGCATTGTAAACTCCAAAGAATTGACAATTACAAGAGGATAAATATCCTCACAAATATCTATGCTATTCTTGTGCAAGTAGAGTTATTCCATGAAAAAAAATGTCAAACCAAGTCCTTCATCAATTTGGGCGTCCCAAACTGAAGTCCTAACTCAACGTTGATTATGAAGATATCTTGTAAGCTTCTTCTCAAAGTTGGTGCCCAAGAATGGTCCCACTTAACTCAGCCTTATAAAATATCTTATCATGCAAATTTTTTAGCTCCAAGATTCCAACTTGGGAGCCCAAGGTGGGTCCAAGTCAATCTTTGTTAACTGAACATATCTCTCCATCAATTCATGTCAACATGATGCATGATTGATCATCCCCACTTAACTGAATGTATCACCTATTATTTGTCATGCAACTCAAGTCATTAGTCATGCATTCCAAGTCAACTGAAATTAACTAGAATTCAACTGAAACTAATTACATGCAACTGAAGATAACCGAACCATAACTAAACTGAATTGAACTAATATTGAACTGAACTAAACTAAACTGAACTAAACTAAATTGAACTAAACTAAACTGAACTAAACTGAACTAAACTCCATGCATGTAAACATCAATTCCGAACTTCTAGGATCTTTACATGCATTGTTGAATTGCTATCTTTCTCCAAACAGCTAACTTAACTCAAGGTGGGTTCCACCTTCCATGTGGGTGCCCCATGTGCTCCTATTTTGTAGGAGCTCTTCTTGGGTGTCCCCACATGTTCCTATCATTTATAATTAATTAAAAATTTCAATTTACATGTTCATTTCATTCGAATTTAATCTCTTTCTAACCCTAGTGTTTGGGAACACTTTCCAAGGACTTAGGAGATACATGAAATATGTTTAGGATTGCAATTAAATGGCATCTTATTGCCAACATTTAGGATGAGGTTCATTGAGGTCACTAAGAGGGACTGAAGGTGGAGTAGAAAATACTTTAGCTGATGGTTGAAATGAGGTGGTCACATGGGATGAGGACATTCATCTTTGATTATCTTCAAAGTAGCCTATTCATGAGATAATGCATGCCTATGACACTTACACTCATGCATAAACTGGTTTCGATAAGTATGAAGACATGGAAAAAATATTTGAGATGTCTTAGAAGCCTCTTGTTCCATAGGAAAATCTATCTTCGCCTTCAAAATTGGTGAAAGAACATGCTTTATAGATGGAGTAGGAGATGCTAGGGGTGCATGTTGTCTAGCTTGCATCATGAGTTCCTTTCCTTGATATGCTTTGGGAGTAGGAGTAATAATTTAGGTACCCTCAAGGGATAAGACAAAGATGATACATATGATGATTTAGTTGTAGTATTTTTCTCCCTTTCCACAATGAAACAAGTCGAGGTACTATAGTGTTAGGATAGGTGACATTATAATTTCTATCCTAAGTTGACTATTGTGTGTCTCCATGTTCTTTGGAAAGTGTTCTAGAGGACATGAGGGACAAAATATTTATTATTTATTTTCCTATGTTAAATTGTAATTGCATTCAAAGAGGTGGATCCACTATGATGATGGTTACAAAGCATCCTGGGAGCATATTCCCTTTGGGTGTCTAACTTCTGGGTGATGATTACTTTGCAATGCATGTCCTTGCATGCTATTTTCATGTTTTGCATGATGGTGTGACCAAGTTTTCATGTTGGTGCATGTTCTTGCATGAAGCCATCAGAGTCATTAGAGAGTTATGGAGCACTCAGTATTGACCAATTTTGATTGGCTATGGGTTAGGTGCCTATGTGAAGGCCATGTGATCATTTAATAATTTTCACCATGATTCTGGTCTGTCCACTAAGGGGTGTTGGTTTTTCTAGGTGGTTTTTCTTGTTGTTTCAAGATTATATTTGTGGTATTCTCTCCCACAAACTTCTATATATTAGAGCATTGAGATGGTGGTTTGTAGAGTTTTTTTTGCAGGTTGTCAGAGTAACGAAGCGCTATCAAAATTTAGAGAGAAGTATTGTATTGGTGCATCTCATTTGAAGAATAATATAAACATTGGATCTCTTTGGGTGTGGATTTTTTCCCACAAGGGTTTCTCCATGTATATCTTGTGTCACTTGTGGATGTCAAATTGTGATATTGTTGATTTTATTTCATTGTTTCAATGCTAATCACATAATCATATTATTGGTAATCTTGAATATGTAATTTTAGTTTTGCAAACCACTTTATTAAGTTCTATTATTGCAATTTTCACCTTGGATTTCCAACATTTGGTATCAGATCTAATAGTTTTGTTGAGAGAGGGATGCCTTTATTTTGAGTGTTGAAGATTTTTTGGTTGCAATGAGAGCTTGTGCATTGTGGGTTTTGCAGATTTGTGAAGAATATTGAAAACCACGAATTCTACCTCTTATCTAGATATTGAGAAATTTAATGGTGCTAGTTACAGGATGTGGAAGTTGAAGATGGAGGATCTCCTTGAAGAGAGATATCAATGGTTGGTAGTTTCAAGTGAAAAGAAACTAGAATCAACGTCTAATGAAGATTGGAAAAAAATGGATAAGATGGAATAGGGAACCATTTGGTCGTGTCTTACAAATTCCATTCTCTTGAATTTTTCAAAAGAATCTACCACAGTCAAGTTGTGGAGGAGGATAGGTGAAATCTACCAAACTAAAATTCTATTGCAAAACATTTAAATTATTTTGATATGATTATAAGTCAAATTGCATTTGTAGATGTTAAGATAGAAGAAGACAAATGTATTTTGTTGCTTTGTTCTTTATTTGAATCTTAGGAAAATCTAATTGTTTCCATAAGTGATGGTTTTACAAAACTAAAGATGGATAGTCTTATTGCTATAATTCTTTCAAAGGAGATAAGAAGAAATTCCATCAATGTGGGCTCCCAAGATTCCTTGAATGTGCAAGGAAGGTCCAAAGAAAAAGGAGGGCCTAAAGTGGAAAAAAAGAGAGACAAGTCTAAAGGATGTTCTAAAACCCCTAGGAAGAGTAAAGTGTTGGAATTATGGTAAGAGAGGACATGTGAAGGAGTAAAAAAATAAGAAAAGAGCTCAAATACTTCCACGAAAAACTCCTAAGAAGATGGTGATTCTGATGCTTTGTTTATTTCTACTAACACTATTAGTAATGATGCTTGGCTTATTGATTCAGTTTGCTCCTACCATATGACTCCTCACAAGGAGTGGTTTACTTCATATTCAACTTATTATGGGGGAGAAGTTTTCCTTGGTGATAGCATCATAAGTAAGATTGTTGGTAAGGGAAAGGTAAAGTTGTGTTTCAGTGATGGAAGGGTTAAAACCCTTAATGATGTTTTAAATATTCTAGGACTTGAAAGAAAATTTACTTTCAATATCCAAGTTGAATGATTTTGGAATTCATGTGACATTTGACAAGTTTGGTTGCAGGTTGGTAAGAGGGAGTTTAGTGATTGCTAAAGCATCTTGCATTGGGACTTTGTTTAGGCTTAATGCCTCCACTTTTTGTAACTTTTCCAATGTAACTGGCACTGAAAATGCATGTATGTTGTGGCACCATAGATTAGGTGACATAAGTGAAAAGGGTATTAAGACCATTTTGAATAAAAAGTTGGTTGATGATATTTTTGATTATTCTATTGGTAAAAATGATTTTTGTGAGCATTTTATGTTTGATAAACACAATAGATCATCATTTCCTAATATGGGACTAATAAAGCTAAGAGATTATTAGAGATCATTCATTCAGATGTGTTTAGACCAGTGGATGTTGACTCTTTTGGAAAATCTCGTTAGTATGTTACTTTCATTGATGATGTGTCAAGATACACTTGGATTTATTTTATGCTTAAAAAATTTGAGGTTTTCACTAAGTTTAAGGAAATTAAAGCCTTAGTTGAGAAGAAAATATATTATGAGATAAGCTCGTGTTGAGATTTGACAATGGGGGTGAATATTGTTATAGGGAATTTGATGAGCTCTGTAAGTATGCATGTATTGTTCAAAAAACACTAATCCTTATACACCCCAAAAAATGGGGTAGTAGAAATAATGAACCAAACCTTGATGGAAAGAGCTAGGAGCATGTTGAGTGGTGCTAAGCTTGATAGGTGCTTTTGGGAAGAAGCTGTAAGTACTGCATGCTATTTAGTTAATAGATCTCCTTGTTTAGCTCTTGTTGATAAAACTCCTTATGAAGTGTGGATAGGTAGAAAGCCTTCTATTTCACATTTAAGGGTCCTTGGTTGTGAGGATTTTGTTCATGTGCCTCAAGAGAAGTGTTCTAAATTGGATCCAAAAGCGCATAAATGCACCTTTGTTGGTTATGATGAGAATGTAAAAGGTTATAAGATTTGTAATCCATTAACCCATAAAATGGCTTTTTTCTAGAGATGTGATTTTTAGGGAGTTTAGAACT
This sequence comes from Sequoia sempervirens, assembly GCA_007258455.2. NCBI lineage: Eukaryota > Viridiplantae > Streptophyta > Pinopsida > Cupressales > Cupressaceae > Sequoia > Sequoia sempervirens. Next base: position 8,009 of record VDFB02349255.1, read on the forward strand.
TACTCAAGTGAAAAATAACCAAAGGAGAAAGATAAGACAAAAGCAATGCACTTCAAGATAAAGATAGAAAAATAGGAAGATGCACATGTGGAAGAACAACTAGGTCAATTTGAGGATGATGAAGAAGAAGAGGGTTCAAAGTCCAGATGATGTGTAGGATGAGCATACAAAAGAAGAAGAACATGTAGAACCCATTACTCCTACCTTGAGAAGATCCACAAGACAACATAATCCATTTGATAGGTATATCCCATCTTATTACCCTTGTGTATTTGCTTTGTTGAGTATTGACAATGAACCTAGATCATACAGGGAGGCTCTTTCTTCAAAAGAAAAAGAGTCTTGGATGTATGTCATGCAAAAGGAGATGATGGCTTTGGATAGTTGTGATACCTAGGATCTTTTGAGTTTTCCCAAAGGAAGGAAGCCTATTGGTTGCAAGTGGTTATTTAAAAAAAATTGGGTGCAGATGGGTGATGATGGCTTTGGATATTTGTGATACCTAGGATAGAGAGAGTTTAAGAAAGAGCTTTAAAAAAAATTTAGTCAAGAGAGAGAGAGAGAGGACCTATCTAGAGAAGGATAGAGAGAGAAAGAAAGAGCTTTAAAAAGACATAATTCAAGAGAGAGAGAGGACATTAGAGAGAAGGATAGAGAGAGGACCTATCTAGAGAAGGATAGAGAGAGAAAAAAAGAGCTTTAAAAAGACTTAAGTCAAGGGAGAGAGAGAGAAAGAGAGAGATGGAGAGAGGGAGAGAGAGAGCTGACCTATCTAGATCTAAGGATCTCGAGAGATAGAAAGAAAGATCTTTAAAAAGATCTATTTAAGTCAAGAGAGAGAGAAAGAGATTTAAAAAGATTTAACTCAAGAGAGAGAGAGGACCTTAGAGAGAAGGATCTAGAGAGAGAAAGAAAGATCTTTATTAAAAAGACTTAAGTGAAGAGAGAGGGGACCTTAGATAGAAGGATAGAGAGAGATGACCTAGATCTAGAGAAGGATAGAGAGAGAAAGAAAGAGCTTTAAAAAAAGACTTAAGTCAAGAGAGAGAGAGGACCTATCTAGAGAAGGATAGAGAGAAAGAAAGAGCTTTAAAAATCTACTTAACTCAAGAGAGAGAGAGAGAGATAAGCTATCTAGAGAAGGATAGAAAGAGAGAAATAAAGAGCTTTAAAAGGACATAAAATGTTTGAAACTATTACAAGTATGAAACATATGATTAAATAATACAAGTATGATTTACTTAATGTGCAAACCTATGAAGGATCCTAATACACATTCCTTTGAAATAAATATAAATTAAAGTTGTTTGAAAATGATGTCCAAAAAATTCACCTAGTAAATAATAATATATGGTCAAGAACATGTTCAACTAGTAGTCCAGATATTGGTAACAACATATAACTTTCTTGGTCCTTAATGTGCAAACTTATGAAGTCCTAAGTTAGACATGATTAAATATATTTTGAAACAAATATATTTAAATTACAAGTTTAAATGATGTAGAAACAAATATATACTTAAAATAAGTGTTCAAAACTAGAAATAACATCCTCCTACATGCTAAAAACTTATATTAAAAATAGGAAAGAAAATATTTTTGGAATAATATTAAAAATGGGAAAGAAAATATGCATACCTTATTTCTTTCTATGATATCTTGCCAGATTTATTTCGCACAACTGTTGTTCTCTTTCTTTTGAATACTTTCGTTGAGTCTTATTTTATCTTGTTTTTTTGTCTCCCATTTTCTTCTTTAAGTAAAAGATGAGACAAATCCTCTACTAAAAGTTTTCTTCTCCAAAAGTTTCCTTGATGGATAAAAATGTGAACTAATCTTGCAATATTGATATGAAAAAATGAAAAAATAATTTCATATTTATATTTATATGCATACGAAATTATAAAAAAAATAATAATAACTTGGTCGGCTAGGTCTTCAAACAAAGGTCAGTCATTAAAAATATTTTTAATTGTCAGGCCCTTCGTTTGAAGCCATCCACACCAATTTTTCTAATGTTATTTTTATAGGGTTTGAATGAACACCCCTTTCTTCGAAGGGGTTTCAAGGGGTTCGAATGAAGGGTTGTTCATTCAAACCCCCTTATTTTGCTTTTGGCCCCCTCCATTTGCAATTTTATGCAGATTTTTGGGGTTCGAGGCTCAGGTTGAGGATCAAAATGGAATCAACTTGACAAACCTAGCTGTATGATTATAGTCCTCGAAATGAGCTCTCCATCAAGTATAGTTTTAATATAATTTTGTTTTATTATACATTTTTTAGTTTAATTAAACATAGGTTTTTCACTGAAAATCAAGCTCTTTGTTCTGCACATGTGGAAAAATAGTAGATTACCAATTTTTTTTGAAAAATATCTATCCTATTGGTATTGATGTCCTTGATCCAAGAAAAAAATTGAGTTCTAATACATACAAAAAAAGTTATGCTCTTTATATACACCTATGTCTAAATTTTAATTGGTTTGACTTTAAAATTTAATTAAAAAAAATAATTAGTAAAAAATTATGAAACCAAATGCATCTTCTAGATATTGTAGTTACAAATCTAAATTAAATAAAATAGAATTTTATCCTTCATAGAAAAAGTTATGTGCTTTATAGTACACATCACTCTTTAAAAATGGTGTTTATTGTTAAAAACTAGTTATAATTAAGGGAGATGGAAAAATAAATGTAATTTGATTCTAAAAGAATTTAAAAAAATATATTTAGAATCTATAGACAAAATGTCACAAATCACTAGTTTGCATCATCTTCAAATTCCTCATGGTTAGCAGTTATAGGTGTCCAATAGTGAAGATTTAGTTCAAAATGTTCATTTCAATGTCAAGTTTGGCCAAAAAGTGTCAACCACTATTGTGGGATCACCTAGAAGTGTTCTCCAGATTTGGTCTATGTTATATAATAGACCATTATTGTAAGTGTTTTAATAAAATGATGCTTTATGGGGTTTTTTTTACTTGAAAGGTTTTTCTCCATGTATATCTTGTGTAATGTGTAAAATCTATTTTTGATTCTCATTTTATTTATTTTATATCTTGTTTATAATGATTAGTATCCTAAGATAATAATTTTTAACATGGTATCAGAGCCGGTTAGGCTATATTAATCATTTTTACAAGTTATACTGAAAGATAAATAAAACTTGATAAGAAACATATTTATGCTCAACCAACACATATGCTAAGCCTTTTTTGCAATACATTTGGTATGTCTTTTCTATTACTTTTAAAATCAATTCATAAGAGTTATTTTAAGAAATGCTAATTATTTTTATGTGATATTTGAGAAAATTATTCATATTTTTTCCTAACATCCTCATGACATTCTAATGGCTTCTTTCTTTTGCTAAAATATTTTTCTTTCTTTTATCTACCACTAGGCTTGCGACTTTTAAGATGTATAGATAGATGTAAGGCAATAATAAAAAGGTATAAAATAGGTTCACATTTTGTTCCAACATTATATATCACTACACTCTTCAAGTTGGACAATCCACTTAGTTATGTTTTAACCCCCTAGCATGCAATCTCATTGCTTATAATAATATTTAAAATTTACCAATCATAAACATTACATAATTTTTTTTTTACTTGTCATATTTTATAATAATACTCAAACCTTGTCAAGAATTTCATAATATTTATTTGATATTTACAATATTTATTTCAATACTTGAATTTGCAACGATTTGAAAATTATCAAAATTTTATATATATTCTACTACATTCACATATGTTAAAAATTACACTGCTCAAATTTTAACTTAATTAATAACACAAAAATAAATAAAAAAATACTACATTCTTCAAGAATATCCACTAGAAAATCACAACTACAATGTTTATTTTTTCACTTATCTATGGCTCATTTTATATGTGTCATGTAAAAATCACGTCTCTATTATATTATCTTAACCTATGACTTGATCCATAGTGCAATTTATAGCGAACCTTGCTCAATGTTGTGTAATATCATGAGCCAATTAAAAGAAATTCATATTCTACATAGATTATAACCTAAGACCAATGGAATAGCACTGTAGTAAGAACACAAATCTTTTCATCAATATAAACCTCCATTTACTTTCCAGTTACATTGATTTCATTTTGAGTACCCTGTATGTACAAAAAGGATGTATGGACAAGAATTAAAATGGATACATAGTACCAAAATGAATGTATCTCAAAGGTGGACTTAAAGTATAAAGATAAAATCTTGTGAATGTATCCTTTGTAATAAAAATGTTCATCATAGTAGGCATCAAGTTTGGAGTCTATGATAAAATTAATTTCACTACAAATCATTCCTCACAGTAGATAAGATGAATATCTTCTTGATGCAATTGTTATTTATAAATGAAATTTTAGGAAAAAGGAGACATAGGTCTTTGTAAGGAAAATATGACCATTTTTTTAGTTAGTTATGATAATGCAAGTGCATGGTGATTAACATCAAATACTTAGATCATTTTGATCAACAATTTCATGACAATAACATCCACAATTTGAAGTAATTTAGTTGAAATCCCAATCTTATGGATGTAGGGGTGAAGTTGACTTTGAGTTGAAACATAATAGTGTAAAAATGTATTTGGGATGTCTATATGACCTTACCATTAATGTAATGCTTCTATTCAAATTTATTTTCGTAAGCATGCCCACATGGTTAACATATTTCTTCTTTAAATTTACATTAGGCTTATAATTTTTTAAATTACACAAACCAACTTATCGAATAGATCATAGGATGATTGGCCACAATCTTAGATAACACAGGTACAAGATAATTTCTACAAGCTTATAAATCTCAATTTTGATTATATCAACATAGGTGGCACCCCTTGTGGCCTATTATGGGACTCTACATCCAAGCTTATTAAAATTTTAATTTTAACTTCATGATATTAAATATTGTTACTAGATTACTTTCAAGGAACTATTAGTCTTGTTTTCTTATAAACCTTGATATACATTCATTTTTTGTATGGTGAGTATAAAATCATACACTTGCAATGAAACCTAACTATTTTCCAAATAGTAAAATAAATGTAACCTAGTTATTCCGAGCAGTAAAAAAATGAAATGAATGTAGCTATTTATTTAATTAGAAAAATGCACATATTAATTGAGACATTAATAAATAAAAGAAGCATTAATAATTCATCATTTGAACAATAATGTGTAGATAAAAATAAGGAAATATTTTTATATTCAAAAAATACAATAAATTAACTCAGAGAATAATTAAATTATATTGTGGTGAAAGTGATACATATATTTTAATAGTTCTGGAACAAGTATCCCACACACAAAGATAGGGTTATAGGCTCTAGATTTCCTGGCACAAACACCCTCGAAGGAACTGGTTCTTGCACAAAACCAACCTATCTTTATGACATAAACACAACCCTGGTGATAAGTCCAATTTATGGCTCAATTTTGATAGAAGTTTATTATCAATTTGTTGTAGTTGTCATAGACTTTGAAACTTGGATGCTGAAATTTTTATGATTTTTCTTTAAAACCATAGACATTGGGCATAAGCTTATTTTTGTGATCTTTAATGACATTGACACGCTATATGAACTATCTATGTTAATTTTACATGTAGATTAATGAATGCTACTTTAAGATAGTTATGGATATGCAATTGTTGTGCATACTAATATTGTTATGTAGATATAATTAGCAGCCTACAAAATTGAAGAAGATTCTGCTAGCTGGTCATTCACAATAACGCTCAACAAGGTGATCATTTGAAGGTCAATGGAGGGAAGACTCTCGATGGCGGGATATTCCCCATTCAAATTGAAATTGTAACTACCTTGTAAATGGTCTTAATTGTCTATTGAGCGAATATAGGTGTTACTGTTGTGCTAAATCTGCGTTAAGGCAAACATGCTTGACCAAATTCTGCGCATGCGTAACCGCCTTTCCACTTTTTATGCTTTCCCTAAAGTGGCGTCCTCCTAATCTATTGGAGTTGAGCACCTTGCTAGGTGATTAGTTAGTAGCTATTCTTCCTATAAATAAGACTCAGATTCTCCTTCAAAAGAGGTTGATTAATCTGATGATGTACTCACATTCTTAGTTTTTCTGTAATACAATTATGCTGCTCTATTGTACTTGTGTTTTATAATGAATAAAATGAAGTTATAAGTTTGTGCATCTGAGTTTAATTTGTCTTAAGGAATACTCATCCAAGGGGGCCCACTTGGTGAGCATTCCATCCTTTAGCTTAGTCGTTACTTTATGTTCATTAACTAGTTAAGAATCTGGCACTGACTGTTCCTACAACCACTAGAATTCCATTCTGTGACTGTTCCTACAGCCAAAGTAGACATAGCAGTTTCTTGTTTGTTCGCTCAAATTTTCATTTCTGTCATGCATCTCAGCTTAGTATAGTTGTTGGTTGATGCTCAACACTTATGTTATTTCTTTCCAACCAATTTACTTTTAGTATTGTGTCTTTCTTAGCTGTAGGATGAATGTGGCTACTTTGAATCCTTAGTGCACGTACTATGCTGACCCATTCAAATTTACATCCTTGGGTTGATAAGTTAAATACACCTTCATGATGATTGAGATAGCTATTCAGGTTAGATGTCCAATCTCTAAATCACAACTGTAAAGGCTTAGGCATTAGATCATTGTAGGAGGCCAACATTTTTGGCACCGTTGCCGGGGATGGTGTCAAACTAGGGAGCTCTTTGGAGTCATTGATAGTTTTTCTTGCTATAGTATTTCTGAAAGTTTGTTTTTAGTATACCCCTGATTTAGGAAAGTAATGATCCACAATTCTTTTCCCAATTCTTTGTGTGAGCTGGTTGATAGTGAGTTGATATTGTATGCATAGAGGGAGGAGGAGAGATGCTCATGGGAGATTCCTTCCTAATAATCCTGATCCACTCCAACTAGTTGAGTATCAAAACCTGCCAAGAGAAGAAGAAGAAGAAGATCCACACCCCTTTTGTAATGCATTTCTGTGCCATACAAAAAAGGACCCTTTGCTTGACATGGGAATAATTCATGATAAATGGAATTAATAAGGCCTTGATTTAGGTGTTGTGAGGAATTTTATGCATCCACACTAGGTCTTGGACCCTTATAAATTGAATAACATGCTTTTAATGACATCTTGTAAAGTTGTTGTAAAGTATTGTAAAGGACTTTCACGCTTTTCTAGACTTAATGAACCTATTTCTCCCTAATTCAACATTATAAAATATGTTTAATAATATTATCACATCAATCTAGAAGGCTTATAACTTAAACTTAATTATAAACTAGTGTTGTAATGTGTCTTACACATTCACATTGGTTCTTGCACCTTCCTAGGCTATGTGGACCTCATTTTAGTGTTGTAAAGTGTACTTAATCACACTTTCAATTGAATTTTGTTTCCCAAGCCCCAATTGACATTTACATCATCATTAATAGGCCCCTATTAACCCATATTGTACTTCCCGAGGCATAATTTGATCAAATAACTGACAGTCATCATATAAGCCTAATTTTCTTACTTCTTGGCATTCCAGCTAGCAAAAATGGCCCCTCTAGGACCCATTCACCATTAGTGGTGAATGAGTCCCATTTGAGCCATTTTTGGGGTTTTGAGTGGGAAAAATTAGGTTTTAAGTTTAATTTTCTCCATGTCAACCTTAGGGATCCAATTAACGGGTAAAATAGGTGAATTTCCTATAAAAGCACCTCTCTAAGCTCATTTATACATCTATTCATCCATTAATTTAATTCACATATTCATCCACCAATCTTCCATCTCAAGTAAAGCAACTTAGGGTTTTGTCATTACAAGTCATTAAGAAAGCTTCTAAGGACATTCAAGGGCTAATTCTACATGTTTTGTTGTAGAATATCAAGATCATTCATCATGGAAAGGTAATCCACTCCATTATTGATGTTTCATTACTTTCTTTCATCATTTTGGTTTAATTACCTAAACGAGGTTTGACCAAGGCAAACCCCCATGCCCTAACATTCAATATTTCTTCTTCTCTTCTTGTGCGTTTGTAGATTTAGAACTCTTGGAAGCTTGAAAATAATTGAAGATCAAGTTTCAAGGTTTCTCAAGTCTTCTCCTCACTCAACAAGCCAAAATATCAAAAAATCCTCATTTTCAAACTCGTAAATCAGAGTTTCAGAAGCAGACACCTGTAGGGAATCAAAATGTAGATTGGAAGCTTCAGAATCCACCTTTGAAAATACAAAAATTAAAAAGTGGAATCATTCACCATGGGTGATGAATGAGTCCCACCCCAAGGTCAGTTTTTGGATTTCTACATTTTTAGATAACCTTTTGTTAGAAATGGGCTTTGGTACAGTTTGGCAGAATTGGGACTGATTCGCCTAGAATGGCGAATGAGTCCCTCTAGGCCTGAAATTAAGCATCAACAGTGTTTCAAAAGAAATTTCCAATCTCCCTCGAGCTTTTAGGTGCACACTTCAAGTTTCATTCATTTATGTTTAACTTTGCATTCGTTTCTAGTTCATTATTGCATTACACAATGTGTTTTCAAACAAGTTGTTTTCCTTTAGTTTCTACTCATTAGTTAATCAATCTCATTCATTTCTTGCATTCAAGCATTATATCTAGGCATATTGCATTCTTATTCTATCCATATTGCATTGAATTTGAATGTAACATGAGCATTTTTGGCCCATTTTTCTCCTTCTAGGTGAAAAACCCTAGGAGAGCTAGAAAGCAAGTGGGTGCCAAAAATCTATGCTATATTTTGGTGAGCCTGAATTTTTTAACATCTTATTTTCTGATTTGGAGTCCATTTTCATCTTAATCCTAGCTTGCATTTGAAGTTGCATTAGATTTGCATTGTTAATTTGCATCTAGGGTTTCAAATTTTTGCATTAGGAAAAAGTGCATTTTGTTTACATTTTTGCATACAATTTCCTTAAAAAATTTGAAATTATGCATCTCCATCTTAGATCTGAAAATTACAACCTCACACACATCACAAACCATTCATAATTTTTGAAAATTTTGCAAAACACCCCTACTTGGACTCATTCGTGATCTGTGGCGAATCAGTCCCTGTACAGATTTTTCACAGACTGAAACAACATCTGAAATCTCATTTTTATGCTTCCTAAGGCTCCTAGTGTCATATAGTATAAGTCTGGAAGGTTTATGGAGCATTTATTTTATGCATTTATCTCAAAAACATCAATTTAAGATAGTCATTTTTCCAATCACTTCAATTCCAAGCATCATTAGATCTGAAAATGTTTCCATTGCTGCAATTTTGCATAACATTGATAAAAGTAATTTTCACTTTTGCATATACAATGTTTCTATTCCTACAACTTTGCATAAGTTTGTTAAAAGTGCTTTTCATTCTTGCATGTACATTGTTTGCATTCTTCAAATCTTGCATATATTGGATAAGAATGTTTTGTACCTTTGCATATACATTGTTCCTATTGCTGAAACATTGCATGAAATGGTTAAATTTTCTTTTCATTCTTATTCAAACAATGCTTGTACCTTGCATATGTAAACATGTTAAGAAACACTTCCTATCCCCTCCCTATGAGAGTGTTTTAGTGACAGAGAATACAACTTTGGCCATTCCTCACAGTCATAAATATTCTTCTCCTAATATCTCTCCTATTGGAAAATAAGATATTTTGGTGATAGAAGAACCAATCAATGAGAGTGTTGAGAATCTAAGTTGTTTCTCTCCTTTTACCTCTCTTAGTGGACAAGAAATTGATCAACAAGACAACTTAAACATAAATAATCATGATAATAACATTTTCCCTTCTCCTAGTGTCTCTCACAGTTATGAAGTAGATGCTTTGTTTGAGGAAGGTTAAGAATATTTTAGCTGTCCCCCTTCTCCTAGGGAAACCCTTATGGATCACAGTCATTCACCCATTGATCATTCCCCTACTAGCAATGAAGTTCTTTTAGAAGAACCAAAATTTGAATGTCAACAACATTTGGCTTGTAGTTCTTCTAACAACTCTTCTCCTAGGGAGAATATCATACTGCAAAAAAATATGACCATGGACACACATACTTCAATCACTAACCTTTCCTTAGGAGACAATAATCAAGTGGCATTAGAATCCCCTTCACCAAAATATCATGCCAATCAAGACAAAAATTTTGAGGTTATGACCACACAAGTGGGATCTCCTTTAATTAGTGAGATTCCTAAGTCACCTTCCATTAATGAAAAACACAAAAAATTCAGAGATATCTTGAAATCCATGATGTAATCTACTCATAACAATGTTTTACAGCCACTAAGTTGTAACTTAGTGGCTCAAACATCTAGAGGACCATAAACCACTCCTACATCATTTCCTTTTCCTCAAAAAGTGCCTAGTGTTGGAGATCTTAAAAATGCTCCTGCTAATGTATTTGTATGGGAACTCATTCAACTTTCACCAATAGTCAAACTTCTCTTCCATGAAATGTTGGAAATACAGAAGGAAGAGATACAATCTTACATAAAACCGAATCATGTAACATCCTCCTCTTGTCCCATGCAAGCTACTCAGTCTGAAATCACATTCCCTAAACATGAATTACCCTCACTTGTGATTCAACACAAAAATGATCCCTTGATGATAAAGGTGATCATTAATGAAAGTCTAGTTAGGCACACTCTCATTGATCATGGATCATAAATTAATGTTTTTAGCATGGACCTCCTACACAAACTTGGCATGCACAAAAAGCTCATTCAACTTAATGATGTTCATATTTGTGGCTTTGACAATGTTAATAGGCAACCACTTGGGATGATCACATTACCTATTGAGGTTGGACCTGTAGTGTTGCCTACCTCTATTCATATCATGCAAGAACCCCTTCCACATAATATTATCCTAGGGAGACCATGGATTCATGCTATGAAAGGAGTCCCATCTACCCTTCACCATGTCATGAAGTTGGAATACAACAACAAGATATACACAGTTGATGCAGATGAGCGAAGCTATGTGTCAACTGATCACAACACTTCTAACTCCCCTAACCCTTCCATTCCTAGATTAGAACTTGAACCTATACAAGTTGGTCCTAACTCTTCACCTACAAAACTATTTTGTGATAATTGGGGCTCATTAGATTCTACCCCTCCTTCCCATAATATTTCCAAAATATCACTCTCATGGTCCAAAGAGTCATATACAAACAATTCATTTTCAAGTCCACAAGTTCTAGTAGTCATTGGAGTTTCAAACCTACCTTTAAGGGAGGGTGTGCAATATCCCAATCTCCACCCAAACAACATTGTGTTCCATTCGAGACTCATCCTTGTCCTGCACTCAATGGGGGGAAAGGGCTGATAGCCTTGTCCTCGTATGTCACTTGTTGTTGGCTCTTTTGACTAATCGTTAACTTTTCGTGAACGTATAAGAGCAAGCTTGGGATGTGGATGACATGTCTTAAGATTGACTCGCATGTGACATACTCCCCTTTCTTTATGATGTAGCTTATCAAAAACATATGAATTGGCATATTGCTTTCCAAGTAAGCTCTCATGTCTTCTTCTCTCTTCTTCTACTTTAAAGCAATTGCTCACAGTATGGGTGCTCGCAACTGCTTTAAAGTGGGGGGCATACAATACCATAATTCATTTGCATTCTTTGTTACTAGTGTAGCCTTGTCATTTATATGATGTGTTTATCACTTTGTGGATGACATTGGGTGTGATGTACTTCATAAGCATGATCTATCTCAGCATATTACATTCCTCTTTGTGGTTTTATGTGACACACTGCATCCCCTAAGTTGTGAATATACTATCCTTTAATAGGTCCTCTCTTGGAGAAATTAGACACAATGTTCCCTAAGTGAATGACCTTACATAAACTGAACAAGATTCCTTTGAACATTTTTCATGTTACATTTTTACACTTTATATTTTACATTGTTTCATTTTGTATGGGCACCTTGCATAACACAACTTGCATGCCTATGGTTCCATCTTGTTTGTTCATGAGTACAAAACTTTTCTTGTCTCATGAAGCTTGAATCAACACCTTTTCCTTTTGCTTTGTGGCACCTTGTTAAAGTTATCAGGAGGTATAACTTTGACATGGTTGAGCAGGAATCCCACCTAGTAGCATGACTTTTCCCCATAGCCACTTTTGTGTTTGTGAGTGCATACCAACTAGTGTATGTACCTTACCTTTTGGGATTTCTCACCCCACAGACAACTAGTTCCGTGGCCCCAAAGTGAGTATACCGTTGGCCTTTCTCACCCGGCGGGCAACCAAGAAGTTCCGTCAGCTCAGAGTGAGTACATCTTTTTCACCTTGTCTTTCTTTTTATCTTGCCTTTGCATGATTTTGTATCTTGGGGGCTTGACCTACATGTTTGGATCTCTCTTGAATGTCTAATTTAGTGTGAGTTTTAAGTAAGTTCATCCTCTCACTAAAGTGGGGGCTAAATGTGTCGTAGATAAAAGGACCCTTTGCTTGACATGGGAATAATTCATGATGAATGGACTTAATGAGGCCTTGATTTATGTGTTTTGAGGCATTTTATGCATCCACACTAGGTCTTGGACCCTTATAAATTGAATAACATGCTTTTAACAATGTCTTGTAAAGGTGTTGTAAAGTCTTGTAAAGGACTTTCACGCTTTTCTAGACTTAATGAACCTATTTCTCCCTAATTCAACATTATAAAATGTGTTTAATAATATTATCACATCAATCTAGAAGGCTTATAACTCAAACTTAATTATAAACTAGTGTTGTAATGTGTCTTACACATTCACATTGGTTCTTGCACCTTCCTAGGCTATGTGGACCTCATTTTAGTGTTGTAAAGTGTACTTAATCACACTTTCACATTGAATTTTGTGTCCCAAGCCCCAATTGACATTTACATCATCATTAATAGGCCCCTATTAACCCATATTGTACATCCCGAGGCATAATTTGATCAAATAACTGACATAGTCATCATATAAGCCTAATTTTCTTACTTCTTGGCATTCCAGCTAGCAAAAATGACCCCTCTAGGACCCATTCACCATTAGTGGTGAATGAGTCCCATTTGAGCCATTTTTGGGGTTTTGAGTGGGAAAAATTAGGTTTTAAGTTTAATTTTTCTCCATGTCAACCTTAGGGATCCAATTAATGGGTAAAATAGGTGAATTTCCTATAAAAGCACCTCTCTAAGCTCATTTATACATCTATTCATCCATTAACTTAATTCACATATTCATCCACCAATCTTCCATCTCAAGTCAAGCAACTTAGGGTTTTGTCATTACAAGTCATTAAGAAAGCTTCTAAGGACATTCAAGGGCTGATTCTACATGTTTTGTTGTAGAATTTCAAGATCACTCATCATGGAAAGGTAATCCACTCCATTATTGATGTTTCATTACTTTCTTTCATCATTTTGGTTTAATTACCTAAACGAGGTTTGACCAAGGCAAACCCCCATGCCCTAACATTCAATATTTCTTCTCCTCTTCTTGTGCGTTTGTAGATTTAGGACTCTTGGAAGCTTGAAAATCATTGAAGATAAAGTTGCAAGGTTGATTAAGTCTTCTCCTCACTCAACAAGACATAATATCAAAAAAAATCTCATTTTCAAACCCGTAAATCAGAGTTTTGGAAGTGGACATTTATAGGGCATCAAAGTGTAGATCGGAAGCTTTGGAATCCACCTTTGAAAATACAAAAATTCAAAAGTGGACTCATTCACCATGGGTGGCGAATGAGTCCCACCCCAAGGTCAATTTTTGGATTTTTACATTTTTAGATACCCTTTTGTCAGAAACTGGCTCTGGTATAGTTTGGCAGAACTAGGACTAATTCACGCAAAATGGCGAATGAGTCCCTCTAGGCTTGAAAATCAACATCAACAGTGTTTCATAAGCTAGTTTCCCTTAATATTTTAGGTGCACACTTCAAGTTTCATTCATTTATGTTTAACTTTGCATTCGTTTCTAGTTCATTATTGCATTACACAATGTGTTTTCAAACAATTTGTTTTCCTTTAGTTTCTACTCATTAGTTAATCAATCTCATTCATTTCTTGCATTCAAGCATTATATCTAGGCATATTTCATTCTTATTCTATCCATATTGCATTGACTTTGAATGTAACATTAGCATTTTTGGCCCATCTTTCTCCTTTTAGGTGAAAAACCCTAGGAGAGCTAGAAAGCAAGTGGGTGTCAAAAATCTATGCTAAAATTTCCTGATCTAACTAGCTCTGAAGTTTCCTCTGAAGGCCAAAATCTAATTGAGAACCCCTTTGCTTTGGAACTACATTAGGTAGGCATGGGTGATGCAAATAGAAATAGACCTAACCAACCAACTTTTCCTTTCCCCATTGCTCATCAAAATGAAGTTGACAACCTCAAAAATATCCCTACTTTAGTCCTTCCTAAGTTCTATGGACTTATCATAGAAGATCCTGATACTTTCTTGTTTGAGTTTGATATACTCTGCAAGAGTTATGACTATACCACTAATGCCCATAGGCTTAAGCTATTTCCTACTACCCTGAAAGAAGCTACATTAAGATGGTTCCTGAGCCTAGGAAGGAATACTATGGAGACTTGGGAGGACATGAAGACAAAGTTCCTTGAGAAATACAAGGAGTATTGCAGGGGCAATGACATGAGAGGAAATGGCATTTTTAGGATGCAACAAAAGGAAGATGAGAGCCTGGAGGATTAAATTGCAAGGTTTATGTTTTGTCTGCAGAATTCTCCACACCATACACTCAATGAAGAATCACAAAAGCTACTTTTCCTAAGAGGAATTAAGGATAGTTGCACTGATTCCTTGGACCTAATGGGAGGAGGAGATATCTCCTAAGTTCCTTGGGAGGATATAAAGAAGATATGTCAGAACTAATCTGGGGCAACTTCAAAGAAAGGGAGAGCTTACCAATCTTCTATGGGTAAGTCATCTACCAGTGGAGTTTCCAGAATGGAGATTACTCACTTGTTGATAGACTTCAAGCAAGACATTATAAACAATTTGGCTACTCAGTTGGATACACTTCAAGCTAAAAAGAAACAAGAGGAGGCATAGATAATGTTGGCAGAATATTGCCCTCATTGCAGACAAAAGAAGGACTGTAGATGCAAGATGGTAGCTAATATTGAAAGTAAGAAGATTCCACCTGAGTTCAAGCCAATCCAGGTTGAAGAAGATCAAGTCTACTATGTTGCACAAAGGAGGCCATGGGATCCAAGATAAGGTATGCCACCAGATCCACTCTCTTTTGCTGGGCCATATTTTAATTTTTATTCATCTAGTAACCAATGACAACCCCCATATCCATCCAATTATGGAGGATATCCACCACAACCTTGGAGTAACCCTCCAAATACCTGACCTAATCACCCAAACTCTCCACCCTAGTGGTAGCAACTTTAGGGGAATTGGTAGCAATTTTAAGGAAATTGGTAGCAAACAAATCAATGGAGGTGAGGACAACAATGGCCAAACTAGAAAAATAGCTACATGTAGCCACCTTCTCAACCCCAACAACCTATTATAATGCTTCCTCCTACTAGCTCAAGTTCAAATGCACCTAAACCTACTCAGCTACTAGCTCAGCCCACACCCAACCCAAATAAGAAACCACAACAACAACCAGTATACTCCACTGATCCAAATCAATTCCCTGCATATGCTGTGAGTGTAAGTGACATCCACTTGCATTCAAGAACTACTTTTCCAGCTCCTTCGACACCCATTATCACTAAGCTTCTTGTGAAAGAAGAGGAGCCTCTGAATACCCCCATTCAACCAAGTGTACCTAAGAATCTTGAACAAGCCCCAGTCAAGTAGACTAAACAAGAATCACCATTTCCCTAGAGGTTGGAAACTGTGAAACAAAAGGAAAAGAAGGAGGAACCAACCATTGACATTTTAGATCAGTTGAAGCATATATATGTCCAGATACCTCTATTTTAGGCCATAAAATATGTTCCAATATATGGCAAGGCAATCAAGGAAGCATGCCTTAATAAGCCAAGCAAGAAGAAGAAAGACCCCACTACGGTTCATGTGGTGGGACGACTAGCTGACATCATGCTTGGGAGAGTGACTGTTCCCAAATATAATGATCTAGGGAGCCTTGTGGTAGGAGTTGTCATAAATGGGGTCCAACTAAGAAATGCTCTGATTGATTTGAGAGCAGCAATAAATGTAATGACTAAGGATATCCTACAACAACTAAATGTTGCAAGCATGATACCTACTCCTACTGTCCTGCAGCTTGCTAATAGTTGAACTATTAAACCTGATGGCGTAGTAGAGGACCTTGTGGTAACTCTATACTCATGGGTATACCCAACAAATTTCATGATTTTTTCTCCTAAAGCCACACTAGGCGGGTACCCCATTATTCTTAGAAGGCCATGGTTAGCAACAATAGATTCCTAGATTGGATGTAAGAAAGGAGACATGACCATTTTTGAAGGCAAGAGCACCAAAAAACTTGTTCTCTACCCTCTAGCTCAGCCATCCCATGACATGGATAATCCTATATGGCCACATGTTGGTGAAGAGGATGAAGAAGTTAATTCTGTAGTACAACTTATGATTGTAGGCAGAAGCTCTTTCATGTAGCTTCAAGAGGAAGATGAAGTATTGTCTAACATAATTCAGAATCATTGTGAAATA
>VDFB02349256.1:0-27147 GCA_007258455.2 Sequoia sempervirens
AAAGGGAATGTTGATGCAAGGAAGATTGAAAACCATGACAAAGAAATAGAAACCTTGAAGTAGGAAATTGCTATGATGAAAGCTAAAGCTAGGGTTCTTTTGGATGAAAGTGATATTGAAGAAGAAGAGACTTCTAGTGAAGAGGAAGAGATGGATCTAGATGATGTGAGAATGGTGAAGCTTTTGAAGGCTGTGAAGAAGGATGGACATGGAAAAATGGATGTGCCTATTTATG
The DNA here is from genome assembly GCA_007258455.2 of Sequoia sempervirens. NCBI lineage: Eukaryota > Viridiplantae > Streptophyta > Pinopsida > Cupressales > Cupressaceae > Sequoia > Sequoia sempervirens. Next base: position 236 of record VDFB02349256.1, read on the forward strand.
GAGGAAAACTTGACAGTGAAGAGCTCTTGGATTGGATAGGGGCTTTGGAGAACTACTTTGAGAGTGAAGAGATTGATGAAGAACATAAGGTGAAGAAGTCTAAAAAAAAATTGAAAGGAAATGACTTGTTGTGGTGGAATTTTGTGCAAGAGGAAATGGAGAGACAAGGAAAGAGAAAGTTCACTTCTTAGGAGAGGATGAAGACCAAACTGGAAGGTAAATTCCTTCCTTGTGATTATAATGTTCAATTACTTAAGAAGTTACAAAATCTTAGACAAAAGGATTTAGATGTGCAATCATATATTGAATAATTTTATAGGCTAGGAATAAGAACTAAAGATGAAGATGATGAAGAAATGGTTGCTAGGTACTTGAATGGTTTGAGGTATAACATTCAAGATGAGATCATCTTGTTGGCACCTAAATGAATTGAACAATGCTTTCAAATGGAAACGAGGGAAGAAGAAAAATTCAAGAGGAGACAAGAGAAGGCCGCAAGAGGAAGAGGAAACATTTCTAGGGGTAGAGGCACAACTTCAACATCAAGGAAGACCAAGAAGATGCTAATAAGAACATGGAGCAAAAACCTGAAGCAAGAGGAGGATAGGGAGGTGGAAGAACTACTTTCAAACAAATGAAATATTACAATGAATTCTTAGGGAGGTGTTATAGGTGCAATGAATTTGGACACCCATCTTTCAAGTGTCCTCAAAACCAAAGTTAAACTTCAAGTGGTGATAGAAGGAGTGAAAGAAGAACACAACTAATTGAAGAAGAAGAATGTGAAACTTCAAGCAGAACTGTAGACCCAAAGGTGGGAGAATCACTCATGATGAGAAAAAGTTTGTTGCAAGCACCTAAAGAGGAAGATATGAGCCAAAGGAGTCTCTTTAGAACCTCATGCAAATGCAAAGCTAAAGTGTGTCAAGTTGTTATTGATTTAGGTTCTCAGGATAATATGGTGTCTAGGGAGATGGTAGAAAAGTTAAATCTAGAGAAGATACCTCATGTAGCACCTTACAAAGTTTCTTGGGTAAATGATAGTCAAACCTTAGTGGTGAATGAGAAAACCTATGTGGATTTCCAGATTGGGGAGTAAAAAGATAGGGTTTTGTGTGATATATTTCCAATGGATTGTTGCCATTTTCTATTGGGGAGACCATGTAAATTGATAGAAGGTCCATGTATGATGGCTGGGAAAACACCTACACAATTAGGAAGGATGATAAGAGTTTTAAACTAACTCCTTTGCAGGGTAGTGCAAGAGATAAGGGTAAAACCTAGGTTGTGATTTTTGGAAAAAAAGGATCCTTTAAGGTTTGAGGATAGTAAAAAAAAATGTTTTTAGTTATGGAGTAGGTTAACAATGATAGGATAGTAGAAGTTACCTAAGAATCTGACCTGCAGTCAGTAGGAAGAAAGGATAAAAGTGATTTTGTTTGGCAGAAGAAAGTTGGTGGTAACAAGTTTCAGATTGATGAAATACAAAGAAAGATGGTGGAGCCTTTGGAAAGGCATGAAAAAGGTGAAAGCATCATGGTTGGGGTGGTTGAATTCCCTATAACACAAAATAGAACAAAAACATAGTAAAGGGATAATGTAATCAAATGGATAGTGAGTAAAGGGATAGTATTAAGTAGTATTGGTAAAACAAAAAAAGAGAAGGAAAAGGTTTGTGAAAGTAACAGTATTGTGCATGGGAGAATAAGACACTATGATGTTGAAGAGATAGAGGGTAACGAGGTTGCTAGTATAGAAAATTGCGAGGTTGACAAGAAAAAGCACAAGAAGATGGATGGTTGTGATGGTTATAGGACCTTAGTTGAGGAAGGTAGAAGTCTGATAATGAAAAGGACAAAGAAACAAGTACTTGTAGGTCTAATAGGAGGAGTATAGTCTGATGGTGTAAAGGACAGTGATAAAGGTGTAGAAAAAAATACTACTAACTCTTGTTTGTTTGTAGGTATAAGGATTGGGAGAACATAAAATTTTGATCTAGGAATAAGAGGAAAGTAGACATCAGGCTTGAACATGAACATGCAGGCACATTTCAACATGAACATAGTCCTAGAGGTAGAGTAGGGCAAAAGAACTTAGTATTTAAACCAATTGAAGGAAGCTACAAGTTAGAGGATACATGGAACAATGTTAGGGGATGGAATACCCTTCAACTCTTGTGACAAGAGTCTTTTCTCTGTGGGGGTGTATTGTGTAGGAGCACCTACACCTTAATGATGAAATTGAGGTCTTGAAAGACATTTAAGGAGGGTAGTAAGTAGGATAGTGTTGGTTTTTGTTGTTTTGAATTTAATAAGGTCCAATAAGACCATTTTTAATGTAAACAAGGGCTTGGGGAGTCATTTTTGTTGAAAATGCAAAAGTTACACAATAATTGTAAAAGGTTGTCTTAAAGTTGTAAGAGTTGTCAACTTGGAGATTAGAAGAGTCACTAGTATTTGAAAACTTGTTGAGGGGTGTTGGGAAGTTGGAAACTAATTGGGAAAAGTATAAAAGCCTCTCTAAGGCTTGTGTAAACATTGTTCATCATTTTGAAAACAATTCTCACCAAGTTATAGCATTCAAAACTGCATTTTTCACTATTTTATTGAAGATTCTATGTGTTGTACGAAGCCGTATGGGCATGACATGATTTGAAATATTTTTTTGATGTATGTATATGTATCTACTCTTATTTAAAGTTGATTTGGATTCCTAACTTAGGATTTTGCAAGAGATATCTTTATTTTATTGTGGCTGTCCTATTTTTTTGAGTTAAGGTTTTTGAGGGTAATAACATGATGAACTAACCAATCCACCTACTATATTTGTTCTATTTCTTGGTGGATTGGTTTTTATAATGTTATTTTAGGTGTTTCATTGCTTTAGGGGTCAAAAGAGTGAAGGAATAGGGTGTTGGTGTGATGCCTAGTGTTGGGCAGTGTAATTATTCCATGAAAATGAGGAACCCAAGTATGGTTTGGGCTAAATACTAAAGGGACTGGCCATATAATTTTTTGGTGAGTTTGTGCAAGGACATTGAAAGGTGTTGGAAGTATTGATTTGGCCTGAGAACCACGATGCATACCAATTTCAATAAACCCTTGTTTTGTGCAAGTAAAAGTAGGGTTTCTTGGTTTAGTGAACAAAGGGGATTGAACCTAAGTTCTAAGGGTGGATTTAGTGGTTTTTGGGCATTTGAATTGCTTCCCCAAATTTTTAGAGGGTTTGGTGAAGTTTAGAGGGTACTCTCTTTGTAAATTAGGCCTAATTGAGTAGCCTAGGTAGTGTTAGTGTAGGTTTTTTAATATTATTTTTCCTACACATTATTAAGAAAACCTTAGGTTATAGGAGACATGGTTGATGTGAGGACACATGGCATAATCCATTGATTACATGTGTTTCTCTCGCCCACACTTGGGTGGTTGAGTTTCATACCCTCTTTTGGCCTTATATGCCACCTCACAAAACAACTCATTTGTCTCTTTTTGAGTAGGTTATGCCACCTATTTGAAAATTTCCAAGTAGGCATAACTTCCACCTAATTTGGTTATTTGGGAGTTATTACCCCTCTTGGAATTATATGCCCATATTTTGCTATATATTCAACACTCACCTCTCCCTCCTAGTAAGTTTAGATGAGTTCATATCAACTCAGTTAGTTCAAGGGAGAGCTAAGGAATATTGTATCATTTAGTGTGTGATAATAACATCATTTTTTTATTGCACCATATTCTAGTGTTTTCTCTTATTGCTCTCATGTGGAAGGTTTATCTCAATTTTGCAGGTGATCCTGGGTGCTCAATTTCATCAACTCTTACATTATATCAAAGCATTAGATCTACAAGCCCATTCTCGAATTTGAGAGATTTGTGAGTGTTTTAATCAGTATTGCAGGTTGCAGCATGCCTTTGCTTGTCTTAGGTAGATGATTCTACCTTTTCATGCCATTTTTTGGTTGTTGGGGTCGTTTTATGTTGCTAAAGGCATTTTTTTTACACTAGATCCACATTTTCTGTATATTTTATAGAAAATCCACCATCTGGTTCGTTGCTAGTTTTTGCATTCAGATTATATATTTTTAAGAAACTAATTTAGAATGTTTCAGTAGACCCCCTCTCTGTTGGAGTTTTGCATTTCGCACCCAATCTTCAAAAGCCTGTATCTTAGTCATTTTCGCTCCTTTTTGCAAGCATTTTTTTAATTATTATTTGGGGTAGAATTTCACGAGATTCATAGTGGAGTGATCCATTTTTTCTCAATTGATCCATATTTTCTAGAAATTCAGTTTTCTTAGCAGATTTGAAGGATGGTTCTCATTTTTGAAACTTCAAATGGCTATAACTTTCACATATGACCTCAGATCGAGGCAACTTTTTTTTTGAAAGTTGATATTTATCCAAGTCCTACATAATGGTGCTATTTTGAGGTTCTAGTTCTAAGATTATTTTATACTTTCAATATTTGGGTCCAAGTTTGGACATTGTAAAACTCTGATAACAACTCCAAAAGTATACTTGCACTGAATTATAAAGTGCTACCATCATATTTTTTGTGGAGATCATTATTTAGTAATTTGGGGGGTAATGTTAGGCCTTTCAACTGGCTTATGTCTCTTGATTGGTCTATTGTATGACTAAAGTTGAAGAATTTAATATGGACATAAAAACACATCCTACTATAATAAGGTTAAATCAATGGAACTTTAAGTCTTGGAAAGATGGAATCCTAACACATTGTAGGTGGCTTAATCTTTTTCCCTATCTCTATGGACTAGTTCCTAAACCTTCATCAAAATGGAAGAGAGTTGTGTGGGATGTAAAAATAGAACATATCCTATGAGTAATTGGTTGTAGTTGTGATATAGATACACAAATGGTCACTAATGGTATTGAGATCCCTCGTGACCTTATGACCAAACTTTGGGTGATGCATGGAGACTCGAATGAACCTCCATTCCCAGAGGCTCCTGTTGCAGATTGTCTTGTTTGACTTGCAGAGTTTCAAACTATTGATGATAAAACAATTGAAACAATTTCTGATTACGAAAGGTATGGTAATTTTTATGACACATAATCTTCTCCTCCTATAGAGACATCTATTGAGACTTAGTTTCTATGGCTCCAAATCTAGATTTAGAGGGTTCATCTTCTTCATCTATGAGACAACATCTTGAACTTGAGGGATCTTCTATTCCAACATTGGTAGAATCATCTTGTTCATCATATTTTGAGGACACAATGGGGGATGATAGGTGGAGTCATATGACATGCACTAAGATCTCATCTCCTTCATCTACAGTTGTACCTGAGGATGCTCGTGATTCAGTGTAGTAGGAGATACATTGTCTTTTAGACTTGGCTACTTGTGATGGCTTCTTGACATGGATTATAGACTTGTTTGTGGAGTCTCATATTGCAGATTTGGGAGACATTAATTATCGACAATATTAATCATCTCTTTGATGAAGTTGCATTGTCTTCTTCAGATGTTGAGGGGAAATTTTTTTGACCCTCTTGTTCTTTACCCACATGATCATTCTTCATAGTTTGACATGACTGTGGTCACTATTGAGCAACATTTTGAGGAGGCAACTTTGTCTTCAAAGGAGATATCTTTGTCTTCAGATTTTGTTCTACATCCATCTCCACTAGGTTATGGATTTTCATCTTCTGTAGTGTGGCCTAGAACACCTAATTTGATGGTGATAGCCTTTGGCATTGACATGGGGACACCTGAGTGAAGTTCAAAGACACCATACATTTTCATCATTCTTCCTCCATATTCCTTTCATGAATGGGAAGATATCTTGCACACATCCTTATTTTTATTTCTTCCTAAGGGGAGGAATATTGTTTGATGATCTTGGATCATCTTCAGCTTCTTGTGTCAAGCATTCACCAACAATGCAAGAGATTCTACATTGGGGGACTATACGGTCTCTCTTCTTCTTCTCTCTTGGGGGAGGAGTTCTGTGCTACATATTTTCTACTTCTCATATTTTGAGAGGTTTTATCATTGTACATGGGTACCTAACATGGCCTTGTAGCCGTGACCCATCTTTGCATTGTTTCATCCTTTCACCCACCTAAGCTATGCTTAAGGGGGGCTGTTAGTGTAGGTTTTTTAATATTATTTTTTCTATACATTATTAAGCATACCTTAGGTTATAGGAGACGTGGTTGATGTGAGGACACATGGCGTAATCCATCGATTACTTGTGTCACTTTCACCCACACTTGGGTGGTTGAGTTTCACACCCTCTTTTGGCCTTATATGCCACCTCACAAAACCACTCATTTGTCTCTTTCTAAGTAGGTTATGCCACCGATTTGGAATTTTCCAAGTAGGCATGACTCCCACCTAATTTTGTTATTTGGGAGTTATTACCCCTCTTGGAATTAAATATGCCCGTATTTTTCTATATATTCAACACTCACCTCTCCCTCCTAGTAGGTTCAGCTGAGTTCATATCAACTCAGTTAGTTCAAGGGAGAGTTTAGGCATATTGTATCATTTAGTGTGTTATAATAAAATCATTTTGTTATTGCACCATATTCTAGTGTTTTCTCTTGTTTCTCTCATGTGGAAGGCTTATATCAGTTTTACAAGTGATCCTAGGTGCTCGACTTCATCAAAAACTCTTACAAGTAGGGGGTGTTGTATTGAAACTCATAATTGTTACAAAGAACCTTATGAAAAAAATTTAGTATGGTGAAGAAATTTGAAAAGGGTGCCTAATTCCCTAATTTTTAGTGTGGTGTTTTGGAAAGTTGGGTTGAAAAATCTCTCTAACCGGGTTGCATTGGCCACAAGGAAAACAAGGCTAAGAGTGAATTTTGATGAGACATCTTTAATTTATTTTAAAGTTGATTTGATACTTACTTATTTGAAATTTTGAGAAGGTTTCCACCCCTAGGTCTACATCATGTATATAGGTTAATTTGGCCGATCTAGTGTTGTCATTGATGTCAACATTGTGGGAAGCAAATTTGATGTACAACACCATCTATACCAGAAGCTGATCTATACCGGAAGTGTTCTTTTAGTGCGTTGGTTTTTGAGTCTGGAATTTAGCGCAAGAAGAGATATGTTTCTAGTCTCTCAAACATATTATTATGACTCATTCATATGGCTATATTCAAGATCTCAAGAAATTTTATATTGTGTACATAAAGTTATCAATGAAAGAGTTCAACTCTATATACTATAGTTGTTTCTATGTTCAGTATACCAGTGTGGGAGACTCCACATTTTCTTGAGAAGGATTTTTTAATGTTGCAGTTCTAAAGTTAGTCTCTTTCATGTTAAAGTGAAGAGAAACTAAAGTAATATTGGATATGGAAGATGTTTACTTTGATAAGTGTGTGTTGGATTGGAGTTTTTGTGATTAGGCCCTATTCTTCGCTGACCTAATGCATGTTGTGTGCTGAGAAGATTGATTATGTCTTGCAGATATTAGTTGAATTTATTCCAAGTCCACACTATCTCAAAATTAAGTCCTGCATGGATAAAGAGGATGTTTTAATCTTATATGGTGTCGATAATAACTACTTTTGATTGGTTTGTTTTCATCTAATTAGGCCAACCTAATTAATGAATGAAATATACTTGTATATATTTATATGAGACATTTTGGAGTTGGAATGATGTATATGTGTATGCATATGTATGTGTGTGCATGTGTATAATGAAAAGAGGATTGAGAGATAAATGAATGTGAGAGCTTAAATGATTTATCAGATGCAAGTAATGTATGGTGGGAGAAGTCAAGGATTAGGGAAATTGTTATGCAACTACTAAGAAGAGCAGTACTTCATATTCATAGCCTTATTGGAACATAACTTAACACATAAAACGTGTATTTCATTAGTTCATAATTTTGGCAGTGGGCCATATTTTTTTGTATCTTGGCAATGAGCCATATCTTTTTGTATTCTAGTTGTGAGTGTTCTAAGGACAGTGAGTCCTTGTAGTGAGCCCTATAATATACTGTATCCAAATATTATATTGTGAGCTAACCCTCACCATGTTTTTTCCCATTTTGGGTTTTCCATGTAAAAATATTGGTGTTGATGAGTGTTGATGCATTTTCTTGATTCAATGTTTTCTCTTGTTGTTCTAGTTAGATCTATGATATTGTTTAGATGGATTTAATGTGAATGGTTTTATGGAATACTAGTTTACTCCCTCTCTCAATATTTTAGATGTTCAACAAAAAGGATACAGGTAGTCAGAGATTTGAAGCTATTCATAAGCTAGATCCGAGGATAGGTACCAGCCAAAAATGTAAGGATGATGTCTTACTAGCACAAGATATGGGACCTAATTGAAGGGTTTGAAGCTTTTAACATACAAGTTATCTTGTGATCTAAAAACTCTACCAAAGACTAGATGGCCTCTATTTGCTCCCAATTTGAGTCAACTCATGGATCACTTGAAAGCCAACATCTAGTGCATACTAGTATCCAATCGTCTATCTCCAACAATGACCAAAATTGGTAGGTATTTGAGGATGATGGTTATATTTTTACCTTCTTGTGATAGTTGAGGGAGTTTTTTGGTCATCCACATTCTGAATCTGGAGGGGCTATTGAAGAACAAGTGATTGAACTAAAAGGTAATAAGCTCTCATGAGGCTTAATCAACCTTAATCTCTTTGAGTGTGAGGACAAAAGAAATAGTAAGAAGCGATTCATGGCCGATGGAGAGGACTATGAGGACTTTGACGTCAAAGGTGGTAGGAAGCTAAAGTTTAGAAGGAGCATGCCACCGACAAATAAGGAGATGTTGAGAGACTTGTGCACTAAATACAATGGGTTGTGGCTTAGACCTATGATGATCTCAGGGGAATGCTCCTAGCATTATCCAACATACTATCAACTTGGCCAAGGGTTCCAAACCCATCCAAAAAAAGAAAAGACCAATTAACCCTAAAGTGGAAGCATTGATAGCATAGGAGCTTACAAAGTTGATTGACTTAAAGATTATATATCCGATTAAGCACTCCACTTGGGTGTTCAACCTGGTCCTGATCCAAAAAAATAATGGTGACATATGGCTATGCATGGAATTTTGGGACTTGAATAAAGCCTCGTTAAAAGACCATTATCATTTTCCCTCCATGGAGTAGATCCTATAGACTGTAGCTGGGTCAGAAATGTTCTCACTCCTTGATGGATTTTTGAGCTATACTCAAGTCTATGTGAAAGAAGAGGATCAACAAAAAATGATCTTCACCACTAAGTGGGGGATGTTTGTGAATGCACAATAATGTCCTTTGGCCTCTCTAATGCTAGTGACACTTTTCAACATGTGATGGATATCACTTTTTAAGGATTGATTAGATCATCCTAATCTACCTAGACAATCTGAATATACATTCAAAATCAAAAGATGATCATTTTGATTATTTGGAAATGGTTTTCTAGAAATGCCAAAAGTTTGGGATTTCTTTAAACCCCAAGAAATGTGTATTTGGAGTCCCACAAGGAAAGTTGTTGGGCTTCATGGTATCTAAAGAAAGGATAGCCATAGACCTCGAAAGGGTGAAGGATATAATGGAACTACTACTATTCGTTAACTAGAAAGGGAAGTACAATCCTTCCTAGGGAAGATTAACTTGATCAACAAGTTTATTTCATATTTAATAGGTATTATGAGACCTATCACACTGATGCTAAAGAAGGGATTAGCATTCAAATGGACCCAGGAGGGAAAGCTTTCCTTCAAGCAAATTAAGGCGGTCATTTGTACAACTTTGATGTTAGCTAACCTAGACTTTTCCAAACACTTTCTGCTATATGTTTACAATGACCAACACAACATAGCCTTGGTGCTCATGTAGAAAGACATAGAGGGGAGTAGAGAACATCACATTGCTTTCTACTCTAGGACTCTCAAGGGTTATGAAACCAAATAAAATTTTGTTGAAAAGTAGGCATTTTCCATTGTCAAAATCCTTAATTTATTTAGAAATTTGGTTTTAGCCAGTAAAATTATAGTCCTTTTCGCTCATCCCAGTGTTAGGGAATACATCACAAAGGGTGAGATAACAAAAAAGAGGTCCAACTAGATCACTAAGATCCTAGAGTATGATGTGGACAACTTCCTGACAGAGCTAGTCCTAGGAAGAGGCCTATGTGAATACCTTGCGCAAGAAATTGACCTCTAAGCTAAAGAAGGGAATGATCGAGTCTATTCAAATGAATTTGAGTCAAGTGAGTCATCGGTGGCTAATTGGACAAGATTCATGTAGACTACCCAATATCCATGCAACATTTCACCACAAAAATGAAGATATTACAGGCTTCAAGGCGATGGATACATACTGGTTGAAGGGTTTCTTTTTAAAATAAACTGTGATGGAGTCCTACTCTATTGCATAGACAAGCCACAAGCCAAAAAAATTTCTAATGAGTTTCATAGTAGTCTGGAAGGTAGACACTTCTCCACCAAGACCATTGCCTTGAAAATCATATAATTAGGCTACTACTAGCCTACAATGTTCTCCGAAGCTCACCATCTAGTGAGAAAATGCACCCAGTGCTAATATTTTATTGGCAAGTGAAATAACTTTGCCATGTTGTTTAGCTCGATCGTAGTTGAGGAACCCTTTGCATAGTGGGGGATAGATTTTATTGGGATGATCAATCCTATTTCTAGCATAGGGAACAAGTGGATACTCATGAGCACTGATTATTTCACAACATGGATGAAGATAATTCCTCTAAAGAATGCTACAAAAGATGAGTTTGTGAATTGTCTTGAGGAACTAGTGGTAAGATTTGGTTCACCAAAGACCATCATCTCAAATAATGCAGGAGATTTTATAGGCTTTGGGATGCTAGACTTCTCCCTTAAGCATGAAGTCTATCTCAAGACTTCTTCTAACTATTACTCGTAGGGGAATGGGAAAATGAAATCCACCAACAAGAACCTAATTAGATTGATAAAGCGTGTCGGGTTGGAGCACCAAAGAGAATGGAATAGACACCTGCAAGCAACCTTATGGGTAGATTGTATCATGCCTAAGAAAATTATAAAAACCTCCCTCTATGAGTTGGTGTATGGAAAGGAAGTAGTCCCTACCCATTTCAATGGGAATTTTGACATTGCAATTGCTAAAGTCCTTGGAAGTCAAGGAAGACAATGGAATGGAAGTGAGATTGGTTGAGCTATTAATCCTTAAGGAAAAAAGAGAAAAGGAATTTGATGCCATGATCAAATGCCAACAAGTGGTTAAATGATGGTTCTGTAACAATGAAAATGAAACGCTTCGCACAATAGACAACAAGGAAGATCGTTAGAAGCACACATGCATGCAATACTAAATCTAAAATGCAAATTCATTCGCTAAGCAACAAAGAACATGGGAAGTCAAAAATGTAATTAAAACTAGAACAATCTCACCAATTTTCAAACGTATTTCCATGATTCATCTCAATTGCCCTTCTCCATTTTGCTTTGTGTAGTATAATTGCCCTCAGATTTTCAAGTTCGTGCAAGTATAGCCTAAGATAGTGATTAGAAAAATATCGAAGATTCAAGACATAGTGCTCTCCAAAGTTACAAAATTTGCGAGAGAGATTGAATGAAGAATGACAAATCAATTTATAGAAAATTGATTATTCGAATGCATGTAAGATTGAAAGATCAACTGATGGTTGAGATTGATCTGATTAGTCATGCATTCCCGATAACTCCGTGAGATGACATGAGTGATTCAAATTAGAAATAGAATTAAAGATTAAATAAATGATTTAATCTTCAGTTCGCATTCAAAAACATATAAGCTATTGCATGACAAAGATGAAGATTGATTATAACGACTCTCTGTTCAATGCACGACAACATTTAATTAATTAAATAAAATATTTAATTAATATGCATGTGCACGCAAATGAGTTAGAACTGGACAATTTGAATGGTTTGACGAAGAGATTATTTGAAGATGCCACTGACATTAAATCAATAGTTGACTAATGATTAAAATTAAATGTAGTCGAAGTAAAAGTGAATACTTAGATAACTCACACAATTATCTAAAATATAGAAGAATGCGTTAAAATAGAATTAATGAATTAAATAATTCATTTAATTCAAGACTCGAGATTCGAAGAATAATTAAATAAATAATATTTATTTAATTAAATGATGAAGTAGGATTGGGATCCCTCAGTGTGATATTCCCCGGTACTCCTTGAGGGGGAAAGGTTCGGTGATTTGGGGTACTCTCAAGAAAGGGGCTGATCTCATAAAGGATGGCCTTTTTTGGATTTGCAAAAGGGGGACGGAAGCTCTCTTCTGGTCTGATTCTTGGGATGGTTTTCCCCCCATTCTCTCCCAGTTTCCGAACTTGGTTACTTTGTGCCAGCGGTTCCTCGACGCTGGTTGGTCAAGGGTGAGTGATTTTAAGTCCTTCTCTGCCCGTGATCAGCTGAGAATGGTGGGATGGAAGAGCCCTGGCGAGTGGCCTGATGTTGGTATGGTGGAGGACTGTGCTGAGTTGCACAAAATCCTCTCCAACAGGAAATGTAGTTCCCTGCAGGAGAAGGATGTTCTTTCATGGTCTCCTAATCCTAAGGGTGTCTTTACTGTTGCTTCTGGATATCAGAGATTGTTATCCCACAGGCTTGAGGGGGGGGAGGTTCACTGGTGGAAGAGAGTGTGGAATAAGTTCTCCTGGCCAAAGTGTAATTGCTTTCTCTGGACCTTGGCCTGGAACAGGTGCTTGACGTGGGACAATATTCAGAAGAGAGGGTTTCAAGGCCCTTCTATTTGTGTTTTATGTGGGGCAGCGGAGGAGGATTCTTCCCACTTGTTTTTTCGGTGCCCCTTTGTTTTGCATCTTTGGCATATTTGGTGGGAGGCTTGGAGAATCCCGTGTGTTCATGCCTCTTCTCTGGTGGAGTTTTGGAACAGTGTTGGTAGACCTCCTTCTGGAACCTCTTTCCTGCAGGAGGTGTGGTATGTAGGTCCTACTTTCATATTGTGGCAAATCTGGCTAGAACGAAATCGTAGAATTTTTCGGGGTGAAAGGTTGATATTCCAACAAGTTTGGCAAAGAGTAAGGGCTATGATTCAGGAGACGGTGGAAGCTAAGTGTGAGGTTGTTTTCCCTTTAGACAAAGGGGACGCTGAGAAGGTGGAGAGACTTGGAATCCAGGGGTTGTCTTCAGCTTCGGCTTGCGTCAAGAGGGGAAGGAGGGGGAAACAAAAAGTCCAAAGGTTGGGCAGGTGGATGCCCCCTCCGGAGGGTATCTTGAAGATCAATACTGATGGTTCTTCAAGAGGCAACCCTGGTCCTGCTGGAATTGGTGGAGTTGGTCGGGATTCTTCGGGCTCTGTGGTTTTCTTCTTCTCTGCTCACGAAGGGGTGCAATCTATCAACCTTATGGAAGGTTTGGCGATTCTCTATGCTCTTGAGAGGGCTTATGTTTTGGGTTGGCGTAGGGTTATTTGTGAATCTGATTCTCAGGTTCTAATTGGTTTGATAAATAATCGGACGGTGTCTGATGTTAGCTGGCAGCTGGCTAGAATGGTGCAACAGATTTTACAGATTGGTTCTTTGATGGAGTTTATATCCTTTGTACATATTCCTCGGGAGTGGAATAGGGCTGCTGATTGTTTGGCTAAGTGGGCTTCTGAGAATCCTCTCGGTTGGAAGATTGATGGGTGGGAGCAAGTTCCCCAGGAGCTCCGCCAAGATTTAGAAGGGATTCTGGTTAAAGATGGGGATGGTTACAATGAGGAAGGCTGATGTGTGTTGCTATGTTGCTGTTGGCGGGTCTTTGTGGCCTGAATTTTTTGTAATCTTCTCTTCTGATTTTCAATAAAGTTTTTACCCTGTTTTATTAAAAAAAAAAAATGGACAGAAGGATTTTAAATGAATTATTAAATAAATTATGAATTTATTTAATTATAGTTGAAATATGATAAAGAATAAATTAAATAAGGTTTTATTTAATTTGACAAGAAGAAGGTTAATTAGTAACATAATTAAATAAAAAGTGTTTATTTAATTAATCAAGTAGAATATAGAAAAGTGTGAATTAATTAAATAATCAATATTATTTAATTAGTAGAAGAATTAATGTTAAGATGAATAATTAAATAATTAAGATTATTTAATTAATGACCATGAAGAATACGAATTATGATGAATGTGGAAGTCGTAGGCCTAAACTAGATTTCGGTGTCTACATTTGCCCCTCTTTGATTCAATGTCATTTAGGCGTTGTGTCAAAGAAAGTTGATAAAAAAATGCCCCAGTCATGCTCCAGGTTAAAACAGGTGAAGGTATGCCCCCTCGGGAAAATTGACAAATTTTTGAAAGGGTCAGAAAAATTTGGAAATGTGCTTGATTAGTCCAGTAAATAGGCAGAAATGCAATGCAGTTGATGGAATTGGGTTCGGAAACGGGAGGGACGGGTACGGGATGATAGAAAATGGAATTTTACATGGCCAGAAGGTAGGAAATGCCACCTAAGCCCTAGGTATATATTGGAATTGGGGTGAAAAACTATTCATTTGCACCCACCTAGCTTAGAGATTTGAAAAGTTGCTCTGGATTTTCAGTGAGGATGTCTCCAGTTCCAGCCACCCATCATCGTGCATACAGGATCCGGACATACTAGAGACCAGGCGCGGACCCCCCGGTATGGACCTAAAACTTACCTTTTGAAATTTTTTGGATTGCACATTTTTTAATGCATTTAATTCATTTTTTAGTTCTGTGTCACTTTTAATTTTGCACTGCATGTGTATGCGCAAACGACGCATTTGACCCCGAAAAGCCGCATTTGAATTTTAACGCCGGTTGGTTAGATTAATTTTAGCGAATAACCGCATCTGTTTAATTTTGTTACGCATTTGATATTTTGCAACACATGTTTATTTTGATACACAAATGTATATTGAGAAATGCATTTGTTGTTTTGAGACGCATTTGCATATTTAGACACGCATTTGTCATTTTGAGACACATTTGTTATTTTCATGATGCATTTGATTATTATTAACTGCATTTGATCAATAATGATGCATATAGAATTTGTGAACCGCATTTGTGAAAAAGCGACGCATTTGTAAAAGAATGACGCATGTGTAAAGTAACGACACATTTGCATTTGAGGTTAAAACAGTCATTTTTTTACTAGGATAGATGATTTCGGCTGACATGAGACATGCATAATGTTGTTCCAGGTTGTATTAGACCCTATCTATACACGGGAGTCGAGACCCATGACGTTTCGATTTAGAGACAGTTTGCGACCGGTCGAGCGACGGACTCTATGGCATTTGGTTTTGTTGCATGTGACCGATATGCCCCAGATTAGGGAAAATCGGGGATTATTGATAGCACTATGTGAGCGGTGGCACTGGGAGACATCATTGTTCCACCTTCCGACTGGAGAGGCCACAGTGACCTTGGAGGATGTACACAGGATATTGAGACTGCCGATTAGAGGGACATAGGTGGTCTATGATACCCAGAGGGGTATAGCAGAGATGTGTAGATATTACCCCCACACTAACGTTAGACAGCTAGGGGTGGATGACTATGAGATTAGATGGTGGATATTGGCTCAGAGGTATAGATAGTTAGACTATCTAGTAGTGACTTTGATAGGCGGTATAGTACTGCCTGACTGCCGAGAACATGGATTCCCTGTAGGATGGGGGGAGATGTTAGTGGGCATGCTTGAGCGTCGAGTCGTATATGCTTGGGTTCGTGTGTGCTTGGGATGTTGTACTTCCACTTGCATGACATTTCCTATAGAGAGGCACAATTGATGAGCTGCGGTACCATGCTTCTGATGGTATGGGCGTGGGAGCATATTGCCATTTTTAGACCACTTGTTACAGTAGATGTTCCTCATGGAGCTCCATACGCCTTCCATTATGCGGGGGAAACCACACAACACCATATTGGGGACACAGGTTATTTCAGACACGCTATAGACTTGATGCAGGAGTTCACATGGAGACCATACCTGGGCTGTGAGGTGTGGTCAAATGAGGACGAGCACCTGCCCTTTTGTAGACAGACAGTATCTGGTGGGACGGACAGTGTCCCATATGCACATTATAGAGTGGCAATTGCCGTACCGGGTCCTGAGACAGTACAGAGAGGTACAGGATGTACCTCGAGGGAGAGCCGAGTTTGCTAGATCATCACAAGAGGTCCTGTTATGGGGGCTAGAGATTCCAGTCGCCACCGCAGAGGCCGATATTGATGGTTTACAGGCACTGCCATGGAGATGGAGGGATGAACCAACAGATCCAGGGATGACTCCAGCTTATGATCAGTGGTGGGCAGTAGACAGGCCTATTCCCATGACAGATCCAGGGTAGCTAGCACCAGTAGAGCGGCGTGGGATAGGTCCCAGAGGCAGACGAGGCAGAGGGAGAGGCCGAGGAGGCAGAGGAGGCCATGGTGATGGAGGGGATGATGGTAGAGGTGGCCGATGTGGAGGCAGGAGAGGGAGGCGTGGTTGATAGGGATGAGGACCAGTCACCAATCCAGGAGGAGAGGGGAGGAGAGGAGGATGTGGCTATGCGAGATGTGGCCAGAGGTGGTGAGGAGGAGCAGCTGGCAGAGGCTATTATCCCAGACATCCCAGACATCTCAGTAGAGGCAGAGGTAGTTGGAGAGGAGGCAGGTGTCGAGGAGGCAGTTGGAGAGGAGGTAGAGGTTGATGCCCTTGGGTTGCTAGGTGCC
This sequence comes from Sequoia sempervirens, assembly GCA_007258455.2. Classification (NCBI taxonomy): domain Eukaryota; kingdom Viridiplantae; phylum Streptophyta; class Pinopsida; order Cupressales; family Cupressaceae; genus Sequoia; species Sequoia sempervirens. Next base: position 16,959 of record VDFB02349256.1, read on the forward strand.
TACCAGGAGGATGATGATGAGGATGATGATCATGAGCAGGAGATTCGAGATCAGATCCTGGAGGAGATTGATGAGGAGGAGGATGGGATAGACAGGGCCTGATAGGATGAGACAGAGGCAGAGGAGCCTGACACAGATATATTGTGAGCCCAGGTTGCCTCCTTGGAGGAGAAGATGAGAGTATTGATGGCCGAGAGGGATTCTTATTAGGTAGAGAGAGACAGAGCCTTGATGGACAGGGATCAGGCCATAGCCCGGCGGCAGGAGACTGAGCAGAGGTTCACAGAGCTCAGGTCACTATGCACATGACCATCAACAGTGTTTTCCAGAGAATTGGTTAGAGCTGGAGAGAGGGAGAGGTATTACCGGGATTTATATGAGGCAGAGGTTCCCCTAGAGAGATGGGCTCCTAGTTTTTCAGTGGCACACAGTAGCAGGTCTCAGACCAAGACCCACACGCGGACAGTTAGCATAGAGGGGGTGGATCAGCCACGTAGAGTAGGGCCATATGATAGACCTCCCACAGCGTAGAGATCAGCAGGTTCCCAACATCATTCTCCCACACATCCTCGGCATGATGGCAGTGGCAGTTCGGGATAGAGATACTACTTGAGATTATTGTGAGACATTGTATTTTGATCCTATAGCCTGCGAGCTTCCATGTATTATGATACATTATGACATTGTGATGTGACACATTTGAGCGATATATATATATATATATATATATATATATATATATATATATATATATATATGATTTTGGCGGCAATTCTTATGATATGCATTGTCTATTTATTGATTATGCAATGTTTATTTATACATGTGATGTTTATATGATATGCTTATGTGATGGATGATTGTATGTACTATATGATTCTATATGATTATGAGATGCAATGTGATGTTACATGTATGATACAGATGACATGTGATGTTATACAAATGTAATGTGATGAATGTATTTACAGAAATGCTTATGATATGCACTGTGAAATGATGATTATTGTCCATTATGCCATGATGATCTAAATGTGGAATATGCCTATATGTATGTATGTATATTTCTAACATGTATGTTGATGCAAGATGATGTATACCGTTTTGTGTCACAGGACTCCGTCATAATGCAAGAAAGAAGAAGTGTTAGTGCGGAAAGAAAGATTGACAAAGAATGAAAAGATGGAAGATAAATGTTAGTATTAGGAATCTTTGATATTTTGCTTTATCACAAAAGGTATTGCACTTTATCATCATTGGGCGGGACTAATAAAAATGGAGAAAAATGCCGTGATATGACATAGATCAAGGTGTGTAAGGTCATCCACTTGCTGATAACAGATAGTCGCAGACAAGTATTGTCACCAACTCATACTAAGGACACAAGTTGCCCTAGTCTTTTTGTCAGGACAAACCATAGACAACAAACAAAAGAAAAAGACGGGTCATGAGACGTCATCGCTCCTCTAAATCCTTCATGGGACATCCTTGAGGAAACTAGTAACATGACCCAAAATCAAATGAAAAAGACAGTCGACAGACATCAGTCAAAGAAAATAGAATCCTGATACATCGTTGCTTCTCTAAATCCTTCATGGGACATCCTTGAGAAAGCTAGTAACATGAATCCTAGTCATCAATCCAAGATAAATGATAAGATAAATAAGTCAGAAAGTCAAAAAGCCAATAAAAATATTTGCCAAAACTTGATCTGTTGGTTTGATTTGTTTGATTGATAAAAGAATTGATTGATAGAGCCTGGTGTCAGGAGATACAAATACCGGATAAGACTTTGAGTTTGGTTTCGATGTTATGACTATCTGTATAAGGCATGAAAAAGCTTGGTTTTAGAAAGACATGTATCATATAAGACATTGAGTCAGATGCTGTTGATGTGATAACCTATGTAAGGCTATGTTTGATTGCTTGGCCTTATCAATTATCTGAGGAAGAAATCATCTATTATAAGACATAGAGTTGATTGTTTGATAACGTCACATTTCCAAGAAAGGACACATCTGTGTAGCGGTATTGGTTGATCCATTTAATTGTTTTGTTTTGGAAAGTTGTTTGGTTATTTCGGAGAATTCTTGACTTGTTCACCAGAGTAATGCATGACTTGATATGACATGTGGAAAATTGACTGTGTGTGACGATAAAACCTAAAGGACTAACCTAGTGTGGCCTCGGGGGCTCATCGATTGATGTCCTTGCCTACGTTATACACACAGAGACCTCGTAGTTCGACTTAACTTGACCGACAAGACTGACTACAAATAAAAAGACATGTGAAAGTAGATATGATGAACCCTAAGCCGGACTGACCTATGATGCGGCCTCGGGGGGCTCATCGGTGATAACCTTACCTCACGTTGTACGCAGAGACACCGTAGTTAGAGCCGACCCATGACCTTGTCATATAGACATATGGATTGAATCATGACTTTACTCTGAGACAGGCCTAAGCGGTGACCTATTGCCGAGGCACATTGGCGAGATGGCCTTGCCTAAATCGATCCGCGGAAGCGTAGTTGACAAATGACAAAGGCCCGACAAGTCACGGCGGCTTCGACTGTTTTGGATTTTGAAGAGCTGATTTTTGTCCTTTTGAAGTTTTCTGATGTTTTTGTGTTTTCTCAAGTCCTTTTGTGATGTTTTTGGGTTTTCCATGGTTTTACGTCTTCAACATAGCCAATGTAAGAACCAGTATGACACATGTCAAGTGTTTGCCCCCAGTTGAGTATATAAGACCAATTGATTATGAATAGGGTAAAACGGGGGATATTAAATGCTCTCAATGTCAATCGTTTCAAGTTATGGGAAAGACTACCACTTAATATGAATGGTATATACAAATGGCGGACTGAAAGATAAAGAGATATATGCTGGGGAATATGTATTATGTATAGGGATGGGACTATGTCGCGAGGGGATAAGGAAGGACTATGCAGGGTAGATAAGAATAATGAAAGTAGACAAAGGGCCCGAGGGGTTGAGTACATAGCTGTTTGCCAGGTTTTCCCCATGGTACCTATCAAAAGCGCCACCGAAGTGGTTTTCACTATTGGACGAATGATTTGTCTTTACTATTTTCTAGATTATCTAATTTTTTTTTTTTTGTGTTACCAAGACACCTATTTGCGGTTTCACCTTGATAACAATTTTTTTTGTGATTTGTGATTTTTTGTTTTGTTTTTGCTAAATGAATAAAGGAGTTCGGAAGCTATGCGTAGAACTTCTTCAGATGTATACTATTGATTGGTGAGGACAATGGTTCACCTTCAGGAGTAGAGAGTTGGTATGCTCCTGATCCAAAAGCTTCTGTAACAACATAAGGTCCCAACCAATTAGGTTCAAACTTTCATGGTTTTTCTCTTTCCACTTGATTCTTTGGGTTCTCCATTAAAACCAGGTCACCAATGTCAAAATTTCTATTTAAGACCCTCCTGTTATAGCTATATTGAAGGATTACGATATGCTTGGAGATGGTCTAGTACCTTCTGTCTCACAGCTCATCGAGGGAATTCTAACTCATGGAGTCTAGGCCTCGGTACTCTTCATCGTCAATGTAGGCCTTTTCAGTGATGATGATACCTTAGGGGAGGAATCCTGAAGCCTCAATAGGCGGGATGGCTTCATAACCAAAGACAAAGTGAATATGGGAATTGCTTACCGGTGGGGAGTATGAATACTTGTGCGATAGGCCCATAAGGCAGGGTTAAGCTGTAAATGCCAGTCATGACCAACATCATTGACAGTCTTCTTGAGGATTCGAATGATGGTCTTGTTAGACGCCTCCGCTTGGCCATTACCTTGGGGGTAGTATGGAGTGGAGAAGTGATGTTGGCTATGAAATTGATCACACAGGTGGCAGACTTCTTGGTTCTTAAATGGGTGGCCATTATCAGTGATTATGGACTGAGGGACACCATACTGACAGATGATATAGTTTAGGATAAATCTAGAAATTTGTGTGCCATTAATGTATGTCATAGGAATAGCTTCAATCCACTTTGTAAAGTACTCAGTGGCAGTGATAATGAACTTGTGTCCATTTGATGATGTGGGGTGGATCTTACCTATGAGGTCGAGTCCCCATTGGGCAAAGGGCCATGGTGACGTGATAGGACGAAGCTCCTGTGCTGGGGCATGTATCAAATCTCCATGAACTTGGCATTGGTGACATTTTGTTACAAAGACATATGAGTCTTTTTCCATAGTAGGCCAATAATAACCCAGTCTCATAATCCTTTTGGCTAAGGTAGGACCGCTAGAATGGGAACCACATATACCCTCATACTTACACAAGGTTTAGCATTGTGATAGAATCAAGACATCTCTGGGTAGGAATTATTATCTAAGGGCGTCTATATAGGGTGTCTCATTGTTGCGGTGTATTTGGCTGACTTACGGAGGCGTCTGTTGGTTAGTTGATAGGCCAATGGGTATGACTTCAGTGTGAAGGTAATCATAGATTTCTTTGTACCTTGGGGAATCAGGACCAACAATGTCACACACCATTTCAGAATCTGGGATATCGTAGGCTGGGACTAAAAGTTGTTCGACCAAGAACTCAAACTTAGGCACGTTGTTAGGAATGTCAAGTGATGCAATTGTAGCCATAAGCGTCGGCTACTATTTAAAGGCTTGAGGTATTTGGTGAAATTCTTTGTCAGTATCTCTTTCGGAAACTATCTGACCTGTGCAGCTTATATAGGTCGCTTCCTATCCTTAGGTCTCATAATCATCATTTGCTTGTCGATTACTAATTGAAGTGCCATAAACCTGTAAAACCTTAATCTTCCCTTGGCCATGCGTAACCCGCATCACTAGAGCCCTTTTCTGTATTGTTAGTGCATGGAAATCACGATCTGAATGACAGGGATGGGAATACTGTGGTGTGATAAACAATATCCCAGCCCCTGAACCATGATTTGTATGTGAGCCATCAAAGTACAGTTTCCATGTTATGTTTGTGTTAAATGTGAATATGAACTCATCAAGAAAGTCTGCAACTAATGGGTGATCTGCCTGTATGGGTGCGTCAGCTAATTGATCAGCAATGACCTGTCCTTTAATAGATTTTCTTTCTACATACTGGATATCATACTCACTAAGTATCATTACCCACTTGGCCAGTCGCCCTGTTAATGCTGCCTTGCTGAGAAGATATTTCAAAGGGTCTATTTTAGCAATCAACATTGTTTGATGGTTTAGCATGTAGTGCCTCAGTTTTTGGGTAGCAAAGACTATTGCAAGACAGGCACGTTCAATGTTACTATAGTTGGGCTCATAACCAACCAAAGTCCGGCTGATATAATAGACTGCCCTTTCATGACCTTCATCATCATTCTATGCAAGCAATGCTCCGAGTGATGAATGGGTTGCTGTGATATAAAGAATCAATGGTCTCCCTTCAATACGTGGCATTAAAATAGGTGGTGTAAGTAAATATTAACAGTGGTTAGAAAAGCCTCTTACACCTAGGTGTCCATGCAAGGAATTACTCCTTTCTTAGAAGTAGATGTTGAAAAGGGGTGTGTCTTATGCGCTGCATTTTCTCGTCTTGCGATAGTTTTGGCCTTCCACTGTAATGTATGGATTGGTGAAAGTTGTTGGTGGTGGCATGTCCATGATTGCTTTACCTTAGCGGGATCTACTTCAATTCTATAATTAGAAATGATACGGCAAACAACTTTCTGACTTGACTCCAAACACACATTTCTTCGGATTGAGTCTCACATTATACTTCTCCAGCCTCTGAAATACCTTGTCTAAAACTTGTAAATGTTTCGCCCTTGTCTTGGATTTGACAATAAGGTCATCGACAATCCTCCCATACAAGTGTGTACTAGATCATGAAAGATAGTAGTCATGAGTGCATTGATAAGGTTAACTCTTGCATTCTTGAGTTGAAGGGCATAACATTCCAACAATACGTTCCCCAAGGACAAGTGAAGGTTGTCTTAGGTTGATCTTTAGTGGCAATTTTGATCTGGTTATATCCTGAGAATCCATCCATAAGGGAAAACATCTCATATCCTGCTGTCATGTCAACTATCATGTCTATATTAGGCAAAGGGAAGTCATCCTTAGGACAAGCTTTGTTGATATCTCTAAAATCAGTGTAGATGTGGATGCCCCTAGCTGGTTTGGTAACTGGTACAAGATTTGAAATCCAATCTGCATAGTCAATAGATTTGATGAAACCAAGGTCTAAGAGTTTCTTGAGTTCAGCCTTGACTAATAAAGCAATTTGTGGATGTATTTTTCTCAACTTTTGTTTTACTAGTTTGGCACCTGGTTGTAAAGGCAAGTGATGTAGAACAAGTTCAGGATCTAATCCGGGCATGTTAGCATATGACCAAGCAAAATTTATCTGTCTCTGTGTAAAGAAGTCATGGAACTTTGATTTCTCTTCTGTTGTCAATGACGCTGCCAAATAAACCAGTCGAGGATTCTCCTTTGTGCCTATGTTGACTTCTACTAATTCTTCAACGAGCATGGGCGACTTTTCCTGTGCAACAGGGAGAATGTTCAAACCTCCATCCTTAGGCACCTCAGAGAGGTTTTTACCTTTGGATGCATCCTTTCTTTTTACTTTTTCTATGTCTAGAGGTGCCTTGTGGTTTTCATTTAGAGACTCATCCTTTTTATCTTGTTTATTCTTTTTCTCATTTTTGCGACTGGAGGGTTGAATAGATTCCCCAAAATATGCTTTATTGTCCAAGTCAATGGTAAAACTAGCTTTATGATCCCTGTTAGGTATGCCTTCGCGTAATCCTAGGAACTTAGCAATTGCTTCGTCGTTCTCAAAAGTGTCTAAAACAGGTGTATCTTGTTGATCCCAATCAATGAGTTGAGGATAAACTAAGGGCATATCATCGTCAGAGTTATCAAAGTCTAATGGGGTCAAGGTAAAGATTGAATTATTCATGTGGTTACAAAAGTCTTGTACCAAGTCCTTTTTGCTCTTGGGTTTGGGTCTAGGTGGATGAATAGGTGGGCCTAATGCCAAGGTTTGACAATCAGAAACAGGTGGCTCAGGTTGCCACGAGGTAGGATCAAGTGATTCCGAATAGTAGTGTTTAAACCACTCCTCTTTTGTCATTTTCTTTGGTGGACAGCAATTTAGGAGATTGGGTGAGGAACTTAACATCAAGTCAAGTTCTCCAAATAACTTGTCAAGGTCCATGGAAGAAGTAGAGGATAAGGAATCCCACTCATAATCATTAGAGTCAGGGGAGTTACAATGATTTTGGTCCACTAGTTCGTGAGATGTCTTAATATCGTCTGAAGCACGTACTTCCTCAAGTAAGGGTAATGGAGTACTAGGAACGCCAATCTGAATCGGTTGAAACCCTAGCCCTACTCCTTTTTGCCATTGAGAAACAAATATTGGTTCCACTCTGTCCATCATATCCTTTGCTTTGCATGATTTTGAAACCCTTCCCATATAGTCTTGTAGGAATATGAGCAAGTAAAAGGGGTTCTTGATTATCTTCTTTATACAGCCAGGAAGTGACATCTTCTGTATCTATAGCCTCTTTGCTTAATTCACCCCATTAAGTGAAAGTCGTTGTGGGGGGAACATGTATAGTGATCATAGACTGTCCCCTACCTATTGTAGGAAAACCATATGACTTAGGAGGAACCAAATGGCTAACACAATAAGAAGTCTTCATGTAATACTCTCCACAACCCTTGTCTTGGATCTCAACCCTAGGAGTGGTGGGAAGTGAGGGTGAAACAGATGTTCGAGTGAGTGTGGACGGGTCAACATAAGAAGATGGATTAGACGATGAGGCCTCTTGGTTGACTGGTACTTGGCGTTGAGGGATCTTTTTTAGATTGGTGCAATATTGGAAAGGATCGGGATCACCATCGATAGTTATTTTGGTGCCATTGTAAGGGAATTTAAGACACTGATGATATGTAGAAGGGACCACCTTCATGGCGTGAATCCATGGTCTACCTAGTAGAAGGTTATAAGGGAGGGTGAGATCCAAGACCTGGAAATTTGTCTCCATTATCGTAGGACCAATTCTTATAGGAAGTGTTACCACCCCCTTTGATTTTCATTCTTCATCATCATAAGCCTTAATGACAATACTCTTTGTGGTGTCTACGCATGCTTCTGAAATACCTAATTCCTTAATTAGTTTTAAAGTGCATAGATTTAACCCTGCTCCTCCATCTACCAAAACTCGTCTAACTTTGGTGTCATCAACAAGGACTTCTAAATGTAAAGGGTCATTATGGTTCGTCTTTTCTGTGGCATAGTCTTGTTCAGAGAACGTGGCATGATGATTATTGGTCAAGTAGCCCACCATTTCCTGGAAACGATTGACATCAAGGTCATTAGGGACCGTGGTGTTCTGTAAAGCCTTATCGAGGATGGATCGATGCTCAGGGGAAATACGCAACAATTCCAAGATTGAAATTTGGGCTGGGGTCTTCCCCAACTGGTCAAGTAGGTTATATTGTAACTTGGAAGGTTGTGATGTTTGTTGCGATGGAGGGCCTTGGATAATGAACTTAGTATGACGAGTATTGACCACACATTCAGGATTAGCATTGATAGTAATGGTATTGATGTTTTCATCGGCGGCGAGAAGGCAATGAATGATTTTGCCACTATCATAATCATGTTTGATACTCGCATAATTGGCCGACATATTGGTCTTAGTACTTGAACTGGGGACAGTTCCTTTCCCATGATCATGTAGTGGGTCTGAAAAGACTTGATGATCAGTGTTGGATGTCTTTTGTTTTTTCCCACTAACCTCAATAATTCTCTTATCAACAAGATCCTGTATGATATTCTTCAGTTGCCGATAGTTTTGTAGGTTATGTCCTTAGTCCTATGATAATCGCAAAAGGAATTGTCATCCCACCAAGCTAGTTTAAATTGTCTCGGATCATATTGTCTTGGTTCCTGCAGCTGTATGAGGTTGTGTTGTAACAATTGTTTGAATACCAACTCAATGGGTTCCCCTAAGGGAGTGAACTCACGTTTCTGAAATCTCCTTGGTTGTGGACGTTGAGTATTTTGGACCACGTTGGGAGGTTGATTGACAACATTAAGCATGTTAGAAAAGTTATGAGGCCCTTGTAATGTGAGGAGGGGTCCTGCTTGTAGTGTTTTAGCATCAACCACCCCATCATTTGTGACATTTTTATTGCAAGACCAAAATTTGTTTCTATCCGTGGGGGTGTTTTGTACAATCGGGTTTTGATTGGGTGTTGTCATCTTGAGTTCACCCTTTTCAATGAGATCCTTCTCTATTATCACCCCTTTTTCCACTAGTTCTGAAAAAGATATGCAACAATGTACCCTTAAATTACTCCTGAGTTTTCGATGAAGGTTTTCTTGAAACATTGTAACCTTTTGTTTTTCGTGTATCTCGACAAGACACCTACTAGCAATAGTTCTCCATTGCTGGAAGAAAGCAATGAATGTTTCACCTTCATCTTGTGTTGTGTGGCACAAGGTTGCTATATTTATCTCATGGTCAATGTGGAAGGAGAATTGCTTCACAAATTTCTTGACTAGTTCTCCCCATGATCTAATGCCAGAATCTAGACCCGAAAACCATTCTAGTGCAACTCCTACAAGACTTCGTGGAAATAGCCTCATAAGATACGTGGGGTTGTAAGCAACATCTATGCATATGGTAGAAAATTCCCTGATATGTTCTACTAGATTGTGTTTGCCATTGTATTTAGGAAGATTCAGTATGACATATCCGTGAGGGAAAGGTGTCATGTACAACGATCTATCAAAAGGGAATGGGCATATGTCCTTTGGTGAAAATGATTTCTTAGTGGACACCAACATGTTATCCATTTGCATTTTTAATGCGTGCATTTGTGTTTGTAGGACGTCAACTTGGGTCAAAGATGTGCTAGGAGGATTATGTGGATCCATGTATGTATTCTGAAATCCAAAGTCTCATGATGGGTTTCGATTGAATGTTAGCATCTGAGGTGGATTTGGATTCAGAATGTTGGTAAATGTATTCTGGTCTGGTATCTACATAAATTGGTGTTGACCTGGGTTCTGTGTAAATGGATTTTGAGCACCACTCTATGAAAAGGGATTCTGATTCAGAATCGATGTAAATTGGTTTTGACTTGGAATCTGTGTGGACGGATTCTGACTACCAATCTATGAAAAAGGGTTCTG